>BLKR01016298.1:0-31828 GCA_011170035.1 Teleogryllus occipitalis | reverse complement strand
GTTTGGTTATAATTTTTTTCAGTTTTTCAAGGCTGAAGAATTTGGGAAATACAAGTTGAAATATTATAGTAGCTCGTCACACATATTAGGGAAAAGTATGAGCGGTTATAGCACCACTGTGATTAAGATCACTTGCGGTTATTACGCTACATTTTAGCTCATGAAACAAAATGAGAGTTGGTCTAAAGAAATCACAAACATGGGGCTTATTCCGAATGATTCTTTCGACTCCCAACAGTGGGCAGCTAGATAGCTAGGTCGAATTCAGCCGTTGTCTGGAGGAGATTTCTAACGGATTCTCTGCGCAGTAGTTTTCTGTGGTTTCTCCGATCAATTACAGGTGAGTTCTGGAGCAGAACCCCAACAAACTAGCCACGGACGGTGCGCGATCTTTCCTTCCCATCCCTTGCCCTGTCCTATCCCCCATTTACACACTCTTACATACACGCACTGCACTACCACACTTGTCGGGAGAGCAGTCTGGAGCTTAGGGCTCGTCCCGGACGAGGCGGTGACCTGCTGCAGCGCCTCAGGAGGAGAATCCTGCGTGCGAGAATTTCCTACAAGCGGGCATATAGGTCAGCTCCGGATCTTAACATTCAGCCGGAGGGAGAGCATCACCACGTCCCGCAATTGAAATAACATGCACTACGTTTACTGGAGAAATGACATCAGCAGTAGACGCGCTTGGAAACGAAATAACCAATCAATCAATCTTTCAATCGAATGACGTGTGTAGTAAGGAATTTAACAACCCTCATAATTAATTCGCAGCTCAGTGCTCAGTTATTCAACAAAACTATGATTATTTCATGTGACGACAGAGAAGAGCTGTACGGCTGTGATGTTGTGCTTATAAGCGACTGTGCTATCACACAAATTGAAGTCTCACATTCGAAATATACATGAAAAATTGTATAATTCATTTATTTTTCATAGTAACTTGCAGTTTTTTTAGACATTTGAAACTTAAACTAAACATATAAATTACATGCGACCCGAACTATCACTAAAAAGGAATAGTTTTCGACCATAATCTTGTTAGAAACCACCAATTTAAAACCAACAACGAGTAATTCGCAACCAAAAGCCTCACACATTCTCCCACACACGGGTATTAGTTTTCCACTTCGGCTTCCTGCCACTAGAACGAGCTTTGACCAACACAAGTCGTGGAGATTGGGCTTCTTTGCATACGCACTCCGCAATTAAGTAATTAACTACTTAATCTCCTTTGCCGCGGGTTCGCTGGTGAGTGGTCCTGGCACAGTGGTGAGCCTGAGGCCGTTCGTATCACCTCGGGTGCGACAATTGGGCCAACTGCCGAAATATTTTGCACCTCGGCTATCGCCACGCATACCCCTCAGGCAGCGCTGGAGCACGTGGGAACGCGGAAAGAGATGTTGAACAGGTGGCGGAATTTTCTGTTGAACTTGTATCTTTTCTTCATACTTCTTACGATTTTCTTTCTGACTTAACAGCTCTTACAGTTTTGCATTAGCCTATCTTCGATACTATAAATATATTTTTTCTAGATAGATATGAGAATTCTATCTTGAATTTGAATTTTACATCAGTCGGCCAGTTTCACACGGTCATTTTTTCATGATTTTTCTCTAGAGAGAATAGATAGAAAAAGGACGTTCGTTTCTTCGCGATACTGTTTCGGTAACAAAACGAGAAGAACGAGCGTTTTATACGGTCATTTTGTTTTCTGGCCTTAATAGGGAAGGATTTTTTTCTTCCGGACGCTGCAAATGGCGCTGAAGATCAACAGATGAATATCCTATCAACGGTAACGAATTAGGTTGCTTTAGGACTGAACACGGAACAAAATGGTATTGTAATATAGTATATGTTTTATTTCACAACACTAATCACTTCATATTACAAATCAATACATTAGAACGCTCTCGGAACTACACATAAGGAACAAATCGCATTATATGCATAGCAAAGGAAAAACAGTTTCGGAAAGTAACGCCAGGGGCCTGGATGTCGAGATGAAAGAAATGAAGCAGGCGTCATTTTTCTGTACAAATTGCATTCCATCTGGTCCGTCACTTTGTTGTGCTGCTGAAAATGATGAAAAATAACTGTGTAAATCGAATTAAGAATGGGGAATGGAGACAGGTTATGTAAGGAACGATTCAATTGTGCGTCGTCCGTGGCCTGAAGGCACGTATTCTAGGCAGGGGCCGAAAAGGTATTGAATACCGGTAAAAATACCGGTATAATACCGGTATTTTTCCATACCTTTTTCAAATACCTTTATTCTTTTATACCGGTAAAATACCTCTATAGGACGTCTATACCGGTATGGACGTCCATAAAGGTTATACCGGTATTATACCGGTATTTTCAATGAAGAAATATAGCTTACCATCCATACATGTTGAAAAAATAGGTTACTTTAGTTAATAATATCTCACAAAATGTTTATTAATCAAATATAATTTAATAATTATTAATATTATTACGTTTACGTTTTGCATACGTTGTATGTATTGAAAACCTCCCTTAATTTAAACTTCGGAAAAGTTGAAATATGAAATAATAATTATTGATTCCATTGAAGAGAACCTTTTCTTAGTGTCCTTCATCGAGCTATCTCCCATCTGACCTGAGAGATGACCTAAGCCTGTCTTTGTATTTCGCACATGGAGAGACTGTCAACGTATGCGCCGGCCGTAGGCGTAGGACCGTTTCTTCCCTCCCCGACCCCTCCTTCGGCGAACTGAGGAAGCGTTGACACCTTGAGATAATCACGAACGCTCACGCTTTCAGGCCCAGTTTTGTTATTGTTACAAAATGATTTCCTTTTACTTCATTTCACAATTAAATCTTAATTATATATTAATAAATAGGGCTAAAATAAAATGTTATTTTTCTAGTTTATATTAAGGGTTTAATATATTTTGACATTAACTGCAAATATTGAGAAAATTTGTAATAAAAGTAAATTATTATGTTATTATTATTATTATTATTATTATTATTATTATTATTACTATTGTTATTAGCTATTAACATTGCATGTGGGCAAGGGTTCCCTTCTACGCGGGTAGCTTACATTGTAAAATGCATCTGGAGGAGCCCACTTCGAGAAGAGTGTTTCTTCCTTAATAATAAGAAATATATACTAACATTATTAATTAATAAAAAAGAGTTTATTAATATTAACATTTTTACTTTTTAATTAAAATTAACATTTAATTTAAATAAATTTATAAACTAACAAACAAAATAATAAATTAATTTACACAAATTTAATGCAAACATTTAAAATTTAATTAGTATTAATATTTTAAAATATTTATTAAAATTAATTAATATTATATAGTACTATTAATATTTTTTCTTAATGAAATTTCTTAAATAATACATGGATGTAAATTAAACATGCTTCAATCATTAATTTTGAATTAAACATAACGCTTCTGTTTCCTCGCGTAAGAATAGTTAATGTCTATTAGCATTCAATGTCAATTTTTAATATTGTTTTAGTTATAATTAATAATTATATATAATTAATTAATATATAATTATAATTATTAATTATGGTGCAGAATAAGGAAACTGGGCCAACTGAAAAAATTATTTTCGGGAATGTTAGTGATACGATCAAATTTAAGCAAATAATCGTATTTAGTGATAAACACAGTCGTGCAAGAAGGAAGTTTGGTATGCGTGGGAAGACTCATTTATGGATAAGAAGACACGTTTCTCCATTTTTTATCGCTACTAGAAAGGGCAAGATTTATACGGATAAATTTTCAACACTATCACGTGTCGCCAAGCTCTGCGCCCGGACGTGAGGTCCAAGGTCAGCGAACGAGCTCGTGTTGATGTCTGCGAAAGACCGTTGGCTGGTCCCTCCGTCTGACGACAGAACTCGACTTCCCAGTCAACGGCAGAACTCGACCTAGCTAGAATATGTGTCGAAAATCCGCCACCCTCGGGACTCGAACCCTAGGACCTCCCGGTCAGAAACTCTGCCGTGTAAATAGTTGTTTCCTCTGAGCCATCTCAGCGGAAAAAATCACAATGAATTTCCCCCAAATACCTGTATGATTCTACTGAAATACCGGTATTTTCATAGGAAAATACCGGTATTTTGATGAGAGAATACCGGTATAATACCTTTAAATAGAGGTATTTTACCGGTATAGACGTCGGATAAAGGTAAAATACCTCTAAAAATGCCGGTATTTGACGTCTTATACCGGTATTTTTAAAGGTATTTTGAATAAAGGTATAATAGAGGTAAAGGTATTTGTATACCGGTATAAATACCTTTACCGCTATTATTTCGGTATTCGGTCCCTGATTCTAGGAAACAGCTCCAGTATTCGGCTGAAAGGGATGAGGAAAACTAAGGAAACTACTTATTAGAGCGGTCGATTTACGAGTTCAATTACAGCAGGCGCCACAAAATTACTCATGGCATCACGCACATTTCAGACTTTTGGAGGGAATCGAACCCACGACCTCTCAATGCTCGAGCAACAAGGCGTTGCCTTAATGTTCGTCGAGTAGTTTCTTTTTTCAACTTACTTCTTGATAAAAATATCCTTTATTCGAATAGAAGATGATCACATATATTAGTTGTAGAGAATCCATGATAAAACTATATATATGAAATTTCTTTGCCACCAATTTATCCTTATTCTAATACATTCCACTAATGATAATTCATAGAAATTCCATTCCGTGATATTTCTCGTTCATCAACAGGATATTGTGACCTACAGAGCTTGTTGATTTGTGATTGTTTTCTGGATTTGTAATCTTTATAAAAAATCAATTTTTTAAAATTAATGTTTGCCGTGCAACTCGGTTGCTGATTTTTACATTCGAAATTTTCATTTATGACATAAATTTTGTTCTATTTCAGCATATTTTCATATCATAAAAAGTAACTCCTTAGTGAGAATTTCTTCTAATACTCTACTTTGAAATAGATCCCAGATATTCTTGTAAAAGATAATTTTTAAGACATCGAAAAGGAGGGAAAACATTATTCAACGGAAAAAGATATAGATTTTGATTGAGTGCCGTAAAAAGAGAGAAATAGTCTCGGTAACTTAAAATGAACAATTGATATATTTTGATTGAAAGTCTCATTGAATGTGGATATCATACCGTACCCTTGCCATCGAAAGTTCATTAACGAATATGTATTATTACATTTCGTGATCTCGTATTCAATGAAACACATCACGGGACTGTTACTGATGAGTAATCAATTGGGCCTTTATTATTTGTGCAAACTGTGATGCCATTTTATATTCACAACAGGGGCACTAATTAACATTTGTTTACACCCGATAAATCAGTAACATTTTCATCTGGCGGGGTAGAGCTATTTAACGGACCGATCAAGACTGAATTTTTCCATCAAAATGCTGAGGGCTGAGGTGGAATGAGATAATATTATAAAGAGCTTGTGTACATTTCCCTTCCAATACAAAACTTCCATGAAACTTTGAGTGAGCAGTGTCACAAAAGTTATCATCCTCGAAGTGCCAGTTATGCAATAGTAATTCGTATGAAACAACAATGCCCTTACTACGTTATGTGGCCAAATTATTCACAGTTATACAAACGAAGGTGGGGATTCATTTGGAATAATGAATGAATAGTGGAGATGAAACATATCATGATTCGTAACAGAAGAATTGTTATACAATCGTAGAAAAAATGTTATATATTTCGTGAGTGAAGGTATTGTTTGTTTTTTTTCGAACTCAAACTCAACCATCCAAAAAATAAAAATAACTTAAACTCTAACAATTAACATAAAATAACTTTTTCCTCTGGAGAAGAATTCTAACAGCTCTGATCGTTTTCCGTGTTTGCTCCGATTAACACCACGAGAATGCCGGAGCAGTACCCTAACAAAAGGGCCACGGACCGCGCATGACCATTCCTTTCTGTTTTGTTCTTTCCTCTCCCCTTACTTACACACACTTAAACTTACATACACTACACTACTATACAAGAAGGTAGACCAGTCTTTGAGTTTTTGACGGCTGAGGCGGTACTCTGTTAAGGGAGATACCTGGAAAGAGAGATCTTCCCCCAAGCCGTCGTGAAGGTCGGCGCCAGTTCTCATCATTCCTTGACGAGGAACTCCGGCACCTCCTCGGTTAGTAAATTTCACTACACTCATGTGACGAATGACCACAGCAACAGACGTGCCCGGAAAATTCAATCAAATAATAAGTCAATCAATCCGATTCCCATCCGCTCCCAACGAAAGCGAAAATCCCCGCTTCTCTCTCTAATTCATGCTGGGGATACAAGCAGAATCGTTTGCAACTTACAATTCATTTGGGAACCATTGGTCTATTTTATGTTTCTAGAAAACAGAACTTCTCAGTGTAAAGAGTTTGTGTGGAAAAAGTCCTTACAATAATAATACGTTTATTAAAAAATAGAGATCCCTTATTTCTCGAAAAAAAATCACACGATTTGACGTTTTGTGTTTTGGCATCACTGCATGGTCATGGCACGCGCAATCTCGAAAGAAGGAAGGCATCCGTAAATCGTATATTTTAATATTGATTTGGTATACTGATATTTTTTTAGATATAAGCGTATGAATATTGGCAATTTGTGCGAATGTTTTAAAATATATTGTAATATTAACTTGTTAAATTAAAACGATTTGACTTTCTTTCTTTGAGTGGCTTTTCGTTTTTCATTATAGTTGCATTAAGTCGAAGTAACAGTACAGTATTACAAAAAATCATCTGGGATTGTAACTTTTAGAGGCCGAATGCATTATTGATGGGACTAGCTGATACTGATTGTTGAAAAAAATTCCATCTCAACTTCCAATCGTTTCGGCCTTGCATTCTCGCGGCCTTGCCCTGAGACGCCGGGCATCGCGCCACCGCTGTCTGGCGCCCATCTCGACGGGAGATGCGCGCTCGAGCAGAAACCAGCGAAACTTTCCGGTCGGCAGCGCGGTCCAGCGCCAAACCAGTTTGCGGCCTGGGATAAATCGCGTTAATAGGCCAATACAGATGCCGGGCGCGGCGCGCAGCGCGCAGCTTGAGAGACCTTGCCGCCCGGAAACGCCCCCTCGGCGGAGCTGTGCATTCACTGGTGTCCCTCAGGGGTCTCTGACAAGACCCTTAATATTATTTATTTATTTATTAACTAGCGGAACCTGGCAGACGTTGGTCTACCATTTACCTACCTCTTTCTCATTCTCTCTCCTTTTTTCTCTACGACTCTCTCCGTCTCTCTCTCTCTGTCCCTCTCATTCACATGTGGTTGCAAATTTTTCACGTCTGAGCAGATGGGGTAATCTCGAGAAGCGCCGGACCCGCAAAAATGTAATAGAATGTTCAAGACGATTTCTTCCCGTAGATTACGGTGTGAGAAAGGATTTAATCAATAGTTTTAATTCCCTAGAAGAATTCGTTTAGGAGTTATTTAACGATACAGATTAAAAATGCTGTCACTAGTGTTGCGGGTTGCATTTGGCATTAATATTTTGTTTTGTTCTACAGCGCTATTTGATAAAGTTACAACAAAATTAACGGCACATAAACTTTTTGGGTGAAAATCGTAGTGTAGATTTATTATTTATTAAGATGATGAATTGAATAAAGATAGAGAAAAAAAGAACAGAGGAAACGGGAGGACTCCAAGAAAACCTGCGGAAATCTCTCTGTCCACCACAAGATCCACATGCATCACTCAGGAACCCCAGCGACCAACGGCAGAATATTGACGTGCTAGCTACTCTTCTCATCAGTAAGACCCCAAAGAGGCCCATGCGTGACGATTTTATCCGTCCGTATTTGTGGTTTTCATGTTTGGCCGTATTTCAAAAGCGTCAGACACGTTCCGTTTTGCCCGACCAGCTTTGATGTGTCTCAGATGCCCGTTTATCAGTCTTCTAACTGGACCTCCCTCCGTTCTTCAATACTACAAACCGGCACATCCTTTGCTTGCCTTTGTTCGAGAATAAATTTGTCTGTCGAACTATCACTATCTGCTCTGAGAGGATATACTTGAAGCAAAGTTTTGAGCACACAGGGCAAGAAAGAGAAACGAAAGAACGCACACGGTCCGTGGCCCGATTTTCAGGGTACTGCTCCGACATTCGCATGGTGCTGATTGGACAAACCGCAGATAATTACCGGTCAGAGCAGTCGAGAGAATTCGCTTCCTGACAGCGGGTGAATTTGATCTAGCCATCTAGCTAGCATCTAAATTTCTGCTACAGTTGGAATTCAAGCCCTACGACCTTTCGGTTAGAGGCACTGCAGCGACCTCAAATGATCTCACTGCAGTGCCCGAGCCACCTCACTTTAAATGGAAGAGTATATCCCTGCTATCTAGGCGAAGTACCTCTCTGCGTGTTACGAAACGAAAGGACGTTATTTGTACAGAGTCAACTTCTACAGTTGCTACGTCAGCGGTTATGTATACACTAAAATCTTATTCATTCACATTAAGTAAGCAATGCATAGCGTGGTAACATTTTAGAAAAACTCAATTCAAGTTCTAAACCACTCAGACAGCTAACGAAGTCTTGATGATCTGGGCTGTCCGAAGCCTACGACATCATCTAGCAAATGAAGTAGTTCTAAACTCTTCTGCGTCCACGGGCATATATAAAAATCTCTATAATACCACACATGTTGAAAATTAAGAATGGCATATTTATTTGCTCGCTTTATGTACGTTCTCTTCATTTCAATTAATGCAAAACACAATTAACAATCGCATTTGAGTGGTTAGATGGATGAGTCTGTTTCAACGACGGAACACTGCGCAGATTTTTTTCATCAAATTCTTTATTTGGGTTAAGACTTACTGTCCCATCTTTTAGTAATTTTATTAGTAGAACCATCCTGATTCTGTAGTGACAGTTTTCTATTTCTAAGCTTATCGGATAAAACTGGAAACCGTCGCTATGCCTAATCGTTTCGTGGAAACTCCCGTGTTCTCTTGCTTATCCAGAATAATGTTAAAATTGTTTCGATATCTGTCAATGTACATAACAGTTGTGCAATCATAGCATCATAGTGAATATTCAACTAGTTTTCCAAAAAGAGGACGTCGCCACATGTGTTCCTGCGGAGAGGATCACATGGGCAGATGTGTTCGCACACAAATACATATGCATTTGCCATACCTAAATAACTGAAAATATTTTACAACAAACATGCAGAAATGTTTGTAATATATTTTAAATATATAAATTGTTTGTTCTTCACTATAAAAAATTCTTGAATTATAGTGTAAATTATACTCTATTCGCCAGTTGCCCCTCCCCCCATCCCACCATTGGCGTTCTACGGGTTCTGGAATGGTATTGGATACGACTATTAACTGTCCGTACATTGATTACATAATTCTCTTTGCATATATTAAAGTAACAGTTTCAATTTTGAAAGTATTTTTCTAAAGTTTTCTTCGATTTTTCAATAAATGCGCCATTGTTGTCTACCTCGTCTACTGCCCTTAAATTTTATTATTTCGTGATACGTTTTTGGATGCTTTGAGCTTCACAATCATGTTCGCTTACTGAGACAAAATTATTCATTACCGATACGCCTACTTTTACTTTCTGAATGGTTAAGAAACTTGCCGTTGCAACACTCAGTTCTGCAGAATTTATGATCACTTATGAACCGTGACTTAAAAGATTATTAGGAAAGAAATAAGTCAGAGATTTTTCACGAGTGATTTTGCTCGTCAATTCAGAAATGATTCTCCACATCATTCCTAGAGCTCACTATGTTTCATTCCGTCTAACGCGTGACATACTTCTTGATACCGATTTTTAATTTAAATTGGGAATTTTCTTGAGTTAATCTCAAATTTAATTGTACCAAGAGTTAATAAAACCAGAAACGTTGGATATTTGAATAATTTGTTTCAATTTGGTCTAAACACAAGAAAATTCCAAAAGGGAATTCATCCAACTTTTACTTTCGTGATTTGACGATTGATTTGTAGAGAGAAGAGAAAATATAGTAAGTATCGACAATGTTTAATGTGTAAAGTTATCTCGCAGAAATATATCTCTACCGTACAATCAAAGAACTGAACAACTCAATTAACTCATAATTCATCGTTGGAGATGGTGATAATGATTTAGGTTGTTAATAGATTTCATTTAGTGGTATGAGTAAATTAGCGAAATATATTAATTCTCTAATCCAAATGCAACTTATCTCCACTGATGTCAATGATAATGATAGTGATGATATTGATAGTGTTCAAGTGCAAACAAAATTTAAAAGTCGGAAATATTTAGGTGAAGTTTGTAAAATTCTGCACCTTGTAGAACCACTGATGATGAGAAGAGTGTTCCCGAAACACGTGTCTCACTACATGTAATCACATTAAAATTACATTGTATACTATTGTGGTTGATATCTCATTCACCCCATATATTTTATTGTAAAGTTTGTAGTATAACACAAACCCTTTCCTACTACATTCACTTCTGCTCTTGCAACGAGTAGCAGCCGGCTGGAAATATTGTAGGTTTGAAGGTCATCTTCTTTCGGCACCCCTGAAGTCTTTGATTTCCTCTTTCGACGCCAGATTGTCGAGAATGATCATCCTCATAAAATCAGAGTTTATAATAAACAACTATCTAATATCTAATTTTGTCTCACTAGTGCTTATAACACGTTAAAATGCATGAAGAGATTTCTTGTATAATGCTGATGAGTATCAACTTTTTACAGAAACAGGTGTTGTCAGATGAATACGCTCGCGTTGTGCGAGTTAACTTAATGAAGTGTTTCGTATCTCAAAAAGTAATATGCCTTAAACAATTATTAAAGCGTGAATCTATTGTCATAAACAGCATTAGCACATAAAATGTCAAATTATTCGCAGAATACGTCAGTTATTTCTAATATCTTAAGCTATTCTTTATAAATGTTCTTGTAATATGAGTCATATTCTTTGTAACTTTCTAACTATAGTAGTAGTTTCATACACTTACGATGTTTTGATGGCATATCAAACTTTCTTTTGAATGTTCTTTGACATGTACTTCTTATCACTCCTTCAACAAGAAAAGAATATCTTGCAAAACGTTTTATTATCGTATAAATTTCCAAAGGTTTAGCCTTGCAGACACTTGCACTGACACAGAAGTGCAGAAAATGGATTGCCATTACAGTAGTCCCAATTCTGTTCGATTTATAATGAGCGTCCACCTTGACCTCAATTTGTTGTATATAATATAAAGAGAGAAACGTATCCTTGTGAATAGACATAAAGAAGAAATGATTCAAGAACAGAGCAAAGCATATTCAGGGCATGTCATTCTTGACAATATATGAATACTCGCCAGGAGATTCATGAGGACGCTAGTTAATATAGGCGATCATTTAGGTGAAGTAGTTGATAATCAGTATGCTCTCAAATCCCATTTGTCGTATACATGTTTCTTTCAAATGCTTCCAGAGAGGCAATTTGCTGCACTATAGGTATAGACATAAATTGAGAATACGACACTGAGTTAGATTGTGTCATTAAACTTTAATGACAACACATGTTTAAACACATTAACATGGTTGTGTAATTTTTAAAAACAAATTATTTATATCTTAAAATTTATTTTTTAATAAATGATTTTGCGTATGTTTCGATTAATAAATCTTATATTCTTTTAAGAATTCCATTTAAGAATTATCAGTTCATGCATTATTGTTCTTCAATGAAGATTTTGAAGTTGTGCTTATATAATTTTTTTTATTATATATTGCACAACATTACGTATTTTAACACAGAAACCAAACCTAGGTGAACTGGAATACACGAAACGCTAATGCAACTTATAATAAACAACAGTAAAAATATAGGCATGCTGAGTGTATTAAAATTATATTTACAGTTGAAAAAACAGAGAGTAGAACAAAATTACAAGAAAATAGAGGCATACTTATAAAATCATGATATACAAATTATTTCTTAGGGTAATTTAATTTAAGCGTTATTACTTTTCCAAAAAGATTTCGTCTGTCCGGTGATTTTGTTTTGTTTTACTAACTGGTGTTCCAAATATCATATATAGGTTTATTTTCTACTTTTAATGATCATCATGATCATAAAAGATCGAGAAAGGTTATTTTTTCAAATTTTCAAAATTAAAGTTTACCTGAAGATGGATTTAAAAGTTAAAATCCAAAACGTTATGCAATTTACAATAAAAAATATTTTATAAATATTTCTTTATATTCTTTATTTCAGAACAACAATGATATTTTGTTGTTAATTAAGGAAGCTAAATTAATTATTTATTTGATGATACATTTCCCTTAATTTGTTAATAGTTAATGCAATATAATTACACACTGGTACTTCTACAATATTACTAAAAAAAGTTGTGCGAAAACGAACCAGAAAAAATAAGTCTATTTTCTTTTCCCAATCACTGATGTTTAGGGAAAAATCTTTGAAAAAAAATACACTCAGCGGATTTGTAAGATTTTAAACCTAAATATGTAAATTACAAAACATTTTATATGGCAATTTGCATTACAAATTCCTAGTACATGTTAGTGATACATGATATGCATGACAAAGGAAATATTAAACCTACACACTTAATTACAGCATACACTTCAGAGTTGCATTATGCCTACATTTAAATGCACTATAAATGCAGTCAATCTTAATTTCCGGAAGTACGTAATAATCTTCCATGGCAGCTCTGCTTTTGTTTTTTGTGACAACGTTCACATTAAAATAAACCAAACTTTGATGCTCCTCTTCACGAATTTGCCACAAACGTATGCTGAAGGGCTTGTTAGCTTAAGGCGAAATTATCATAAACGGCATGTAGCGTATGCAGTGCTAATGAAGCTGAGACGAACGTAAAAAGCAGCGTCCATTAAAATGCGCGACAAAGACTTCTTCCTTCTCCGGATGCCGGAGGGTGCGTCAAGGCCGAGCAGGTGTGGCGGAGGACACCGCTCAGCAGGCGGCGAGGAGACTGTGGCAGTGATGAAGGGCACGGAGGCGACCGGGTGGAATACATTGAACGCATCGCAACTGCATTCCACGAATACCTGCTGGTGCATTCAGCGAAGCGCATGAACAGTTGAAGGGCTTGGGGCAATAACAAGGTAAGTCACACCAGCCACGCTGGTGCACGCCTCCCGCTTTTCGTGAATGTTAATAGAATCTCGATTGTGATGAATGCGTGGATTATCTTGTTATTGTATCGTATGTTTGAATAGTAATGATGTGCCTGGGGCAGAAAAAAGAATACACTTCATTATGTAATTTGTCTTTTTCACTATTTCATTCTTCTTCTTTTTTCGATCTTTTTCTGATAACTTCTTTTATCAGTATTGCTTATTTGCACCTTGTTTGAAATAATAGATCTGGGAGCCCACACTTACGGAGAAAAAGTAAAGAAACATCACTATAAAATCAATTTCTATTAAAAATGTTGCATAAATTTGGTGATAATCATGAAGTAATTGAAATTCAAAATGGTAATAAATGCAGAAACAAAAGGAGACAGGTGAACAATGCATGAAGGATATACAAACGGATGAGAGTACTTGAAATTAGAACACCCTTCTAATGCTAAAATATTCTACAAAACTTAACTATTTTACCATTTGCCAATGTGTAAATAACTCATAACTCAATTAAATTAAGATTACAAGACGAATAATTGTGATGTTATGTAAACTTTTCCGTAAGTCTAGTTGCATTATTTAAAACTAATTCCGTTGAAGTGTATAATTTATTTTTGGTAGAGTAATAATCAAAATATCGAATTGGATCGTTTGTAAAATTATTTTTCATTTTGAAATACGGGTTATTTTATTCGTTTCTTTAATTTGAAAAAAATAATATCTAAGCACATTGATATTGTATAGAATTGGAGGAAAAGAAAGAGGAAAAAGAAGGTACGAATTGGCGGATTAAAATAAATATGAAAATGAATGTAGGAATATGAATCGAGTTGATAAAGGATCATAAATGGAGCGTAAATGGGATCGATTAGTAAACTTGGAAACGGAAGATATGGGAGGAAAGAGATTGATATCTTGTTGAATGTAGCATTTATGCAATTTGTAGTTGAGATAATGCACGCTGATTTGCCTTGATTGTACAGCCTAAAAAATACTCAACTTTGAAAAAGGGTTAGACTTTCGAATCTTCCTGCACACTTTTTAATGAATTTGTTTTCTATAGGTATAAACGCAAATAACGAGGAAATGTGTGGCATACCCAAAGTTACCCCATTGCTTTAGCTTCCACACTTTAGACTAAAGAGGCAATATGTAGGAATTTTGCACACTTTTTTGATAAAAAAAACTGCGTAAATATTCACTTCGATAAGTACTCCAATCTTAAAGATCTGAAAAACAACACAAGAAGACTTTTGTGAAATAACACATCTGTTGGATGTACCCTGTTTGATCTCAAAAGCTTGTAATCTGCCCGAGTAGTGCATGACACACACACACACACACACGGAAATCGCGTACTCGAATATCTGAACTTTTCCTCTGTACCACGTACCGCTGAGAAAACATCTTGCGCGCACTATTTCCTTCCCACTACACTTCGTGTATCTGAAGAAAAGGGAAAAGAAAACATAATAAATAAAACAACGTTTGTAGGTCAAAATGTGGACAAAAGAATCGTATTGATAAGTTTTTTTAATTTTAAAACTATTCGTTTGCAAGCATGAAAGCAATCCCTCCTTAAAGCTGACGACGCCAGAGCGGCCGGGCGGCGGCGGGCGGCGGCGTGTCGGCTGCGGGGGCGGGGCCACGCGCCGTCTGCGGCACGTGCTCACGTGCAGCGCACTGCTCCCGCGCGCGAAGGCCGGGCGCCACGTGATCGCTCGGCCGAGGCATGCGCCTCCCGCTGCGCGGCTATTCCTATTGTCGCCGCAGATTCCAGCCCCCCCTCCCGCCCCTCTCAATCCTTCACTGCTTCCCTCCGTCCGTCTTCCCCGCCACGCCACTCCCGTTCGCGGAAAACCGCTACGCAGCGGCCCCTACCGCCGCGGGCGGGCAAAACCGATCGCCTCCGAGGGAAGAGGAGGAAAAACGGCTTCTGGGCCCCGCTATTTCCGACGCTGCGCCGCCGCTTTTCCTGCCGACCGCTCGTTCCCGGAATACGACGCCCAAGCGGTGCTGGCCGTTTTAAGGTTTTCTTCGTTTTTTTAACACGGTCTAAATTATCATAATTATATTCAAAAGGTAATGATAATAAAAGCATATGTCCGAAGAACAAAAGATTCTGCTGGAAACAAGTATAATTTTTATTTCATCATAATTCATTTTCGATAGTAAAATATTGTTAAACAATATGATAATAAAATAAAACTATCAATTTATTCATTTAAAATCATCATCATTATTATCACTGTATTAGTATTAGTGATGATTTTCTAGGAATAACATTGTCGAATTCACGACTATAATGTAGAATTAGGAAAAGTCGTTCAGGGAATTTGGTCTGAGTGAGTAGAAAAATTAAACCACTAGTCTGCTGACGTTTCGAAGTATTTTTATTCCATCTTCAGGCTGATGTTAAAAGTATATTTGTGTAAGTGTGTATTCATATTGATGTTGTCTTCATGCTTTTTATACCAGTACTAAGGATGGAATAAAAATATTTCGAAACGTCGGCAGACTAAAGGTTTAATTATTCCACTCACTCTGCCTAAATCCCCTGAACTACATTTCAAAAACGAAAACAAACAAAAAAATATAGGTTGAGTCATTGTCTAACGTTTACCGAACATTACTGTAAAAATGATAAAATAAGAATTTTAAGACGGATACCTTCAGGTAAATGAATAATTCAGATTGTAAATTTAGGATATCAGAGGTGAAAGAGTATAGGTCCCAGGATGGCAACAAAATGGCGCCTTCCTAGGACATATCACCATGTTTACTTAATGTGGTGTTTAATCTATGTTACTTAGAGGCACTGATGATGGGGGGAAAATCCCGAAACACATGTATGGCTGAATTTTATACATAATAAATTCATATTGTCCACTACTTGTGGTTGATACTTCTCATATTCTGAACTTATTGTCAAGGAGTGCCACAATATCTCTGCTGCCACTACAGAATTTATCCAATAATTCAGTTTATGCAACACATATTATGTATAATTTATATAGATTAAGATTAAAGGCGTATCTTGCAAATCAATGTATTATGTTCTTCTGGGCATTTAGAAAGATAAAAGTCAGCTGTATCCGACTGTATCCCCAGGAATTAAGCACTAAGAGTAACTGTAACTGTACCTTCAACTGTATCGATGTAAGATAGTAAAGAGCTCCAAATTTCGTCACCTACTTAAATTTCATATATGCATGAACCTTATAAACAAAAGTAATTGCTTTCTGTATATTGATTGTAGTTAGAATTTTCATCAATAGATACTCTTCTTGTACTAGAACTGACGACCATTAAAACATATGACAGCACAAAACAAGACTAAATTTCAATTTATTAAGTAAGCAAAGCACATTGAAAGGCATGGAATGAAGTCCTTCTCTCTTCATTTAACGAAAGTGGCGAAAACTTTGCACAATGTTACAGTTGGGAATTTTCTAATCGATTCTGAACAATGTAATCGTCCATGCGTATACCAATAACTCGGGGGTCATGAAGTGAACATATTTCACTGAGGGTCGTTTTGCAACGAGAGCAGTTCATGCAAAACGGGTGGTCGTCTCGTGGCTACTTTCTCCTTGACTACTTGCCTGAATTTCTTCATCTGGAAACAATTCCTCCAAGCCAAACATTGGCAAGGCAATTCATTTCGTTATTCATATTGATCTAATCTAGCACCTTCCTTGGTTATAAATATGAATAATTTTATTAAAACTAATTGTAATTAATTTAATAAATGTTAATTGAAATAGATTGCGTAAAATGTCTTTGATGGAAAATAATTTTTTCTTTTACAATTATTACGTTTTCAAGAATAACCAAAAGTTATTTTCTTTTTCATTAACACTTAAATGCAATTTATTATTTTTCAGAGGCTCATATTTTATAATAGTATTTATTATTGTAATTTACTGAAAATCACACTAATATAAGTTTCAATTATCGATGTTTATATCCACATTTAATTTATTAAAATATTTTTTTGAGTAAATTTGGTTATCAATTCCTCAGGGTATTAACCACAGAAGACATACCACGATAAAAATATATTTATTTTAGCCATTCATTTATTTACGATTCTTTCGCTGGACGATGGAAATAACTCTATTTCACAAAACCGTTTGGTAGTAACGGCACCTGATAATACTGAGGTGACAATGGTTTTAGAATTTTGCTCAGATACGTCATTTATTTCTAAGGTCCTTTAATATGCAGAAAATCTGCGACATGCGCAACCGGCTTCACTTCCCTTTCCTAAGAAAACATACGACCTGAAACTCTAGGACCTCGACCTAATAATTTAAAAGTAGTTCCATTCAATACGTTTTTGTAAATTATTGACAAATGTTAATTATTGACTTTTTCTTGTTTATTTCGCCAAGATATTCACTGCAGTTAAGTAGTCTAGTTTTTTAAACATAATTTAAAATTAAATATGGGTAAATAATGTATTTCTTCCTACATGGTTGCGTCATAAGAGACGAATAAAACGAAACAAAGTAATAGGTAAACTGTTGACCGTTTTGAAGATAATATGATGCATTCCGTTCACCACCCTCAACCCTTGTTCTTGTTTCCTCCTCTGTATCTCTGAGACTGAAACAACATTGCAAGTTCTCTATTCACAGCTAACTCCGTGCACTGTGCTAAACAGGTATTATACCTGATTCAATTAGAGAACAACTACGAATATCATTCACAAGAATTTGGTCCCCTTTCATCATCACTCACACAAACCCTAGCTATTACTTTGTTATTATGCGTGCTTTTGTATCATCCTTAGTTTGCCTCACAATTACGTAACCTCGTTTGTTTTCATGTCCTCCCTCTGGCAATTTGGTCATAAGAGAAGATCTAAACATGCATCCGAGACAAATGCGACTCTAACAAAACGGTTGGCACTGAATGTTGACATTTTCAGGGGACGTTGACGTAGCAGAATAGCTAACAAAGTGATCGATCTACACAGAATGCAGGAGAACATTGGAGTTCTCTACAGGAGAACACAATGTATATGAAGGGATGTACTTAATACGTTGCCAGAGAAGTACATTAAATTTAATTCCTTACTATCTGTCAGGTTACGCTTTATCAGATCTTCATTAGTGAAAAAGAAGAGTGTAAAGATTAAGTGATCAATAAGTAAATAGTGAACACATTATTGAGCCAAATCAAACATCTCTTTTCTCCCTCTTTCTTCTTCTTCTTCTTCATATTCTCTTTGCTCTTCTTTTCCTTTTCCTTCTTTTTCTCCTCGATGGGCCAATAAATATTGATGAACCATGAGAATTGCGGGGGTCACTGGAAGACGAAACATGTAGCACATCAACATCAAGCAGGTGTCTAATAAAACAATCGACAGGCGACAGAGTTTCACGGTGCTCAGTTAATTATATTAACTGATAAAGTGACTAACGTTTTGGATACGAATAATTTCTGAAAGTGAGATTTTTCTGCATACCAATGACGTTTTATCAATTTTTTTAGCATTCAAAACAGATGCTTTGATTTCATTAACACACAATGTCTTCGAAATGAAACTCAGTTACGAAAATGGTTTAATTAGAAAAAGATTCCAAACCATACGGATTGTGAGACATCTATCATCACAAATGCAAACGTTCTTGCGTGTTTGTCATACAGTATGTGTCCGCCTGAATTCTCCTCTGCAGTGGAGAGGTAGAATTGTCTCAAGAAGGCGGCTTTTTATTGCAGAAGTGTGTGCGTTCGCGTATGCGTAGTTATCTGAATTACGATCCTGAACAACATTTGGATGCTGTGATAGAACCTGATAGGTGGACTACAATAAACACGACATCTGCGGGCACACATGACTGTACTTATTATAGGCAGCACAATGTTAGTTGAATATTAGTAGTACTACATTCCAGATTATTAAAATAAGACCGACTATTTTTCTAATTTTCTAAAAATTAAATTTCGGTCTATTAAATTATACAAAAATTGCTCCTTAACCAAAGGAACTATAAATTAATACAAATCACGGATGTCAAATGAGATAAAACTTGGCATTTAACGCTCTTCCCCCATCTCTCACAGTGCATCTCGAGCTGCTTTTTGACGTTGTCTCTAACAAAAAGCAAATTTAGACGTTGTCTCTAACAAAAAGCAAATTTTATTTTGTATGTCTGTTTTGAATGGTTATGTTGTCTGAAGAAATGTTTTTAATCCCTTTGGACTTGGAAAAAATAAATTTTAAAATAAAACTGCACTTCACTTAGCAGCATATTTGCCTGATACTAAGCTTGAAGTAGATGATTCTTAGAAATTATGTATTACATTTCGAATTTTTAACACAAGAAAACGAGCATCTTGTAAAACTCTAGAAGTCACACATGAAGTAGATATGCCAGTTTCATATCCTACACACGATCGTTGTTAAATTTGTAAAGGGTTTATTACAAGAAAATCATTTCAAAGAAACAGAGCATAGTAGGCTATGCAATGTAGGCTATCTCCATCTAAATTTCCTCCAGTATACTGCAAACGTAAGATATGAGGAAACTGGAGACCGTGTACGGACCTAACATGAGTTTTAAAAACACACGACTGCTGTGACATAGATAACATTATTTTACTGCTTGTATTCTTTAAAACTTCAAAATAAGAATGTCTCCAAAACACAAAGGCTATCTTAATCAACATTTCCTTCACTCTACCAGAAAAATAAGCCTTGAGTAACCTCTGAAAGAGGACACGTATAAGACAAGATTTACGAGTTCCATACACATGAGGGCTGCGATATTCAAAAGTAGTTTTGCCGCCCAGTGCATCCCCCTCCCAAATTGAAAATAATGCAAATAAGTGATGTTGAAGGCTTTCGCGGCCAGCCATGCGAATACTCTTGGCAGTGCGGGTGACTCCGCGTTGAAGACGGAGATTTAGACGGAAGTCTTGTGTCTTCAGGCCCTCAAGATCTGAGAAAAACCATGAAAGGAAGGTACAAACGTCGGCATCACAGCCTTTAACGTGGCGCCACCGAACACGAACAGCCAAGAGCACTTGAAAAAACACGTTCTAGAATATAATGTGGTAGATTCACCTCGCCGATCGCGCAGGCTGATTTCGGGGCGAGCGGGCTGGCGGGGGCCCGTTCCACGCAGGAGGCGAGCGGAATCTCGATGCCGGAGAGCTGCTTTGGGGGCCCGCGGGGGCGTGCGCTCCGCTGGAGTCGAAGGGCCAGCGGACCCCTCGACGCGTGCCTGCCTTTGGCCGCCCCCTCTCCTTCCCCTCCCTTCCCCTCCAACCCCACCACACCACGGCGCCTTTCATCCTCTCAGCTGCGGCCCCGTTCCCGCCTGCACATACACGCATTGTAGTATCTCGCAGTCATTCAGTGAATGCTGATCGCGAGACCAAGGCATTCCTTGTCATTTTACGTCGATGGACTCATCCCCTTTGCAAATTACATTGTAATTACAACTGCTTTTTTGTTCCTTCTGTCAAATGTTATCTATGCCTTTACTACCCGAGTCTTATTACGTACCATTACATCATAATTTTCAATTTCGAAGTAACTCTCTAAGTAAAAAAAGGCGTTATGCACCACATATTCTTATCAATTCTGCCTGAATTTACGGCTTTTTGTCCAAACAATACCTTTTCTCGTTAAGCTAATCCGTGACCCTCTCTTTGATCTCAAATTCGAGTTCAAGAAATGATTATTCTTTATAATTCAGTATTGTGAACACGAAATGTGCAGATAAGGTGTTTTATGGAATTCTAATCGCCCACACGTCTTCTCTCCGTCTCGTCTATTTCTTCTGCAACACTTGCTTTATCTCAAAACATAGTACAAACTGCTTCATAAAGCAGTTTGTACTCTTCAACACCAGTTTAGCAATTCAGATCATTATCCTCAGTACTCCAGCCCTGGAATTACTTCTTTATTACCAACCACTGGCGATAAAGAAATTAAAAATATATTTCTGGCTCGCTGCCTTCTTACACAATGAATCGACCAAAGCAACTATTCTGCGTGGCTTTCCCCATTTCCCACCGGAGTCCGTCATTCCCCGCGCTGCTTTCTTCCCCGCCCCGCCACAACCCGCCACTCCCCGCCACTCCCCGCCCCGCCCCGCTCCACCCCTCCCCGCTCCGCCACGCCCCGCCACGCCCCGCCACGCCACGCCCCGCCACGCCCCGCCACGCCACGCCACGCCACGCCACGCCCCGCCACGCCACGCCACGCCACGCTCCGCCACGCCCAGCCACGCCCGGCCCCGCCACGCCCCGCCACGCGCGCGCACGCATACACGGCGCGGCTCGGATCGATGCGAGCCGCGGGTGGCGGGCGGGCGGGCGAGCGCTCACGGGCGAACGAGCACGCTGACGCACGCCCGCGCGCTCTCGCCCGAGGGCGGCGGGCCATGGCGCAGCCGACAGCGGGGAGAGAGGCGACGAGAGGAAAAGCTAGCCGGAGCGGCGAAGAGTGAGGCGAGAAGAGGCAGGCTCTGGTAGTGTGAGGTGAAGAGGGAGAGATGAGGAAACGTCAGACAGGACTTGGAGGACTGGGCATGGCGAGGAGGGAGAGCGATGATCCTAGTGGTAAGGTGTAAAGCGGAGCGGGAGACAGGCAGGGCAGGGAGGAGACTGGTACAGCAGGGAGCGTTTAGGGGTGTTGAAAGACAGCATGATAAAGAAGGGTGGGGAGGAACGGAGGCTTGGCGGGGAATGACGAGGCTAGGATAAGTGAGCGTGGAAGAATGGGGAAGGGCGAGAAGAGGGAAAGTGTGGTAGGAAAGAAGGCATCGGTATGAAGTCGACGGTGTTGGATGTGGTAGAGTTACAGGATATGGAGGGGAGGGGCAGGTGAGGGCGAGTATGGATGGGTGGAGTGGGACAGGGAGGGGAAGTGTAGTGCGAAGCTGAGCGGGAGGGCGGCGAGGAATGAAAGAGCGGGAAGAAAAAAGGATGGCTGGGAATGGCATGGGGGGGGGCAGTACGTACAGTGTGATACGGAGAGAAATGGGATCAAGCTGAGCGGGGTGGGTCGGCGTGGTTGGCAGGGCGGGGAGTGACAGAGCGTAGAGTAGAGTGGCAGATCGGGGGGGAGAGCGTGGGAGGAGGAGAGGAGGAGAGGAGGAGAGCGTAGGAAGGAGAGGAGAATGACAGACCCGGAAGCAGGGCGGAACGGGCGATTCAGGGGCGGTGGGAGAGGACTGGGCAAAGCAGAGGCAACGGAAGAGTACAAAAAGTGCATAGGGAGGAAACTGCACTGAACGGGGCTGGGCGGCGTGGTTGGTAAGGTGGTGAGTAACAGGGCGTAGAGTAGCGTGACGTAGCGGGAAGAGGGAGACCGTGGAAGGGAGGAGAGGAGAGTCACAGAGCTGGCTGCGGGGGCAGGGACGGGAGATACAGGGGCAGTGGCAAAGGGCTGGGCAAAGCAGGGGGCAACGGAGAGAACAGAAGGAGGTGGATAGGGAGGAAGGTGCACTGAGCGGGGTCGGGCTGCGTGTTTGGTAGGGCGGGGAGTGCCAGAGCATAGAGTAACGAGGCGGAGCGGGATGGGGAGAGCGTGGTAGGTAGAAAAGAAGAGTGACAGACCCGAGTGCAGGGCGGGGCGAGCGATTCAGGGGCAGTGGCAGAGGGCTGGGCAAAGCGAGGGACAATGGAAAGAGCAGGAGGGAGCTGAACTGAGCGGCGTGGGCGGCGTGTGGAGGGGGCGTGGCGGGGCGGCGAGGCCTCTGGGCGCAAGGGACGCACGGTCGCGCTCGAGCGGGTGCTCCCGTTAACGTTATTTCGGAGCCGCAACGTGCGAGCCGGCGGCGCCGCGGGCCAAGCCCACTGGACGTAATATCCATCCAGCGCAAGTGGCGGCGCGGCGCCTGCGACCCGCGGACGCGTGCGCAAATCAACGCTCCTCAGCGCACGCGTTTTTATTTAACGACACGCCTTAAGACATGTTCCAACTTTACATCATAATTTCAATCAATTTACTTTTAAGTGAGCATGAAGGGAAATAAGAGTATTCTCGATCCTTTTATGAAATTAATTCAAAACATGATGGCGGAACGTTTGGAAGGCTTAATGCAATTTACAAAATACATCATATTAAATGAATAATTTGCAAATTTACGAAGGATATTGCATTCATAATAAATGTAATATCTGAAATGTATTATTAATGAAGAACATTCAGTTCCGAAACAAATTTACGATTCCAATTATGCTATTCAATATCTAAAAAGTTATGATAGTAAACAGGAAATTTGTTAAAAAAACATTTTACATGTTCTTAAAAATAAATATTCAAGGTCAAGAAAAATCGACATAATTCAATAAGTAAATTGTTTTGATGCTTGATTCCTTATGGGAGCCCCATGGTGTAGTAGTCAAACGGCACATTCTCCACCTCTGAGTAACAGAAATCAAACCCTGGTCATTCCGTGTGAAAACTATAGTGTACAAAACGAGTTCGTGATAGGTTTTCTCAGGGTTTTCAGTGTCCCGTTCCTGAAATTCCAACACATCTTTGTCACCATAATGTATCACTATCAACACGTCTGCACTTCTCTAATTACTTTTGCATTCATCGAGCTAAGAGACGGTATCAAGTAGGGTAAGCAAGAGACCTCTCTGCAAACAATTTCCTCTTGCGGCAATGCGCCAACAACCCATAAGTTGAAAATAATATGATTCCTCTATAAAATAAATAAAGGTGTTTATTATATTACAATTATGTTAAAATATAGATGAAAATGATACTTCCATTTAATAATGACAGTTCGTAGGATTTTGTCATTTGTAAGTACCCAACATTTTACAGAATATTTAACATTAATTATAAACACTTAAAAGATAGAATCAATGTATTTCTTTGAAATAAAAAATTCATTCGTTCCTTGAGCGAAAATAAAAGTTTTAATATTTTATAAATGGTTAATGAAAGTACGATATCTTACTAAATCGCAAACTTAGTTAGTGTGATCCACTTTCATGATGCGTACAGCCGATCGTCATTACTAGAGCAAATACAATTTGGTCACTGGTCTCCAGGAGAGCAGGCACTGATCTGATATCCTATGACGAGGGAGTTTCAGAGAGAGCGCGGATCCACGAGAACAGACGTGGGAGTTGGGGTCGACCACATGAATCGATGCATCGATGCGTCTGAATCCCGTGAGAATGCTGCGACTGGACTGTGAGGCGGGGAGGACGATTGGTCTAGACGTACCCGGGGAGTTGCAGGAACCGACTGTTAAATGGGGAGAGACAAAGGGCTTAACGAGGACGAGAGGGTATTCCCCAAAAGTCCCAATGCTACCTCCTGGCTTCTGACAAGGGCCATGACTCGCAGTAATGAAGTTATGGTTGCTGCCTGGTGAATTGCGCCCGAAAATGCTTGAAAGATGTGTCAGATTACAATGAATTGTTTGCGTAAGAAATAATTTATGATTTCCGTACCCATCTCCGATTTCATTTTTTAATAATGTGACAATTTTAGAAAGGTTGTCCCGAGAGAGATTGGGAAAACAGCAGTTTCCATTAAAAAGGATATTGCGAATATGATGTAAGGAACTAGCAGCAGGTTTGCTATTTTCTTCACACTAAAAAAAATTCATTGATTACACACTGTAAAACCTGTCATAAAGAAACATCAATAATTAATGGCAAGAACCATTGGATTTGCAGTTAAGTTTCCCTTTATTTTCAATCTGAAGCTAAATGAAAACTTTCCACCCATTGTACTGAGTAGTTATATTTGAATGAGGGGGATACCCATCATAATGAAAATATTTTCAGTTTTATCATTATAATATTTCAAGTGTTTGGTGAGACAATAGGAATTAAAAATGTAATATGAAAATGTGGAATATCATTTCAAGCTCAAGAAACAAAAATTAGTGATCCTTGAAGGAAATGAAAATACAATAATACTTTGGTTTATTGTAAATTTAGAACTTTTAAAACTTAATGTATTTATAACCGCCTAGGAAATAAGAATGAAACAAATAGGTAAATGTTTTGTGGATTAATAAGAGTAGCTGTTGTAATTTCGAAACAGTGTACCTTTTAACACTTTATTTTTTATGCCATGTTAATATCATTTTGTGTTTTCTGTTAATGTTAGTTTGCTATAAGGTACGTAAGTACAGCTATAAGGTACTACTAATTTAAAAATTAGCTTGTTAGATGATTTTTGCAACCAAGCGTTTGTTCTTGACATTGAAAAGAAAAATTTTAATTTAGTATTTTTTACTTTTTGTTTTATATTTGACGAAAGTGAATACATCTGGCAGTAAATGTTGTTTGTCTATAAAATTCTAAGTATTTCTCTGAAATTATTTTCTCTTTTAATATAACTGATAACCTGGTAGCAGGGTTTGTTCTGAACTTCACATCACCTAGTGCCTGTAAACGGTTATACTTAATGTACCTGTTAACGCATTTTATAGGTAAATAACGTTACAAAGACAATTATTATTCTTGAAATTCACTCTAAAAATGTGTGTTCCTTGGAAACATGAAGTTTGGTTTGCAAATCTACAAGTCCATCATGTAGTACCTCACAACACTTTTTCAGATTTTGTTGTTTTTTCGTTAAAAATGGGAAATATGTTGTTTGTCATTCATATAAATGAAATGGTTTGATATTAAATAAACGTCTTTATAAAATATAAGACCTTATCTTACCTAGAGGTTAAGCCCCATTTTTTCGAAACTGACATTTGGGTTTACGATGTATTGATGACGATTGATGATGATTATATTGATTTGAATTGACGATACATTTATTCTACACAACATCGTCCACCAAAGCGCCATGTGTAAAATTCCTTATACACACACTAGCCACTAAGCATGCTGAAAGATAGCTTAGTTGGTGATAGTACGTCAGACAGTCACACTACACAGAGGTTAAGTAGCACGTGGCTCATTCCTCGCCTGTAGATTTCTCCGGTAGAATTCTGTTACACCTGCCCAGAAAGTTTCTTAAGGGATATAGTCACAATTAAACAGTACAATTACAGTTACATTTATTTAAACACCTTGCTCATGTAATCAGTTTTCAGAGAAGACGAGGCAAGATGTCTTGGAAGTGAACAAGACAAAGTGAAGAATTTAAAAACTGCAGAAAAGCAGAGAAAATGTTTATATGCCAGCAAAAAATAGTTGAGATAAATTTGAAACATAATCCAATGAAACATGAACATTGCAAGGCTAGAAAATTTGAACAATAACAAATCCTAAGCAAATTCCAAAATGTAGATATTTTTAGTAATGAAAGTATATTCAATATCGATACCCAAAAAAATGTATGAATAGATACGAAATGTTTACAGGCTCTTCGTCAGGATTGGAAAGTTGCAAAGTTTAGTAAATACAACACCAATGCGAAAAATAAATAATTTAAATAATATGTTGTTAAATGCATCGCCATCATTATTTTTCGCCTGTCGCTAAGAACAGATTGGTTTCTAACTGAGTTTGAATGAAATAAAATGTCAGTTTCGAACAGATTGGTTCCTCCAGAGGCCAGTAGCGGTGCAACAGAACTTTTACCAAATAGATTCGCTAGAGATCAGTAGCAGTACATAAGATATTTTTTTTAAAAAATCTAATATCATTAAACTATAAAATAAAATGAAAGAAAATCTTAGTATTTTATTACAATTTGAACCGATAACATTAAAAATTAAAATCTTAAACACCGTGGTTTATATAAAATTGATATTTTTTCTCTTTCACGAGGATTGGGTGTGAAAAACGTCCGGGCAACATTTGGTATTTTGTTAGAATGTTACATGTGTTGGGATATTTATCTGAAGAGTACCGATTATTTTATATGAACTTGTGTTCTGATATTCTATAAAAGTCTTCTCATTCACATAAGATACATCGGTTGAGATGGCTCAGGGTAACAACAGTTGTCATGCAGTGTCTCTGACCGGTTGGTCCTGAGGTTCAAGACCCGACGGTGCCAAATTTTCTCCTGTAGCTAGAACGCTGGAGGAGAAATCTAGCAGCCTTACAGAAACTCACTTAGATGAACAACTTTTACGCATGGTCGGAATACCTTTCGGAAGCTTAGGTCTTGTGTCCGCTAGTGAAGATACCTGGAGAAGAAAAGCACCTCAAGCCGGCATGCAGGTCGGCGCCGGATCACGTGTTCCAACAGGGGAGGAACATTCCTCAGGATAAGAAATCCGTAACACTAACGAGACTAATGTCCATGGCAGTTGACGCTTCCGGAAATAAAAAAATAATCAATTATTAGGAGACATCACTTTCGTTCTCATATCTAGATTCGCATAAGAAAATATTTTACCTTTTTATTGTGTAGTACTATTCACAGTCTCTTTACTGTCACTGTGTTATGTTATAAATATAGCAGAAAAATACGTATTTTCTCGTAATAACTCTGTAAGAAAAAATCTTTGTCTCCTAACCCTTTTCCGTTGTTTTAGCTGTAAGTTTTAATAACAGGGTTATATACCATGTTTGGAGAACTTTAACTTTACAGACATGTTTGTAACAGCCAATGAGCAAGAAGCAAAGAGCAAATAAGCAAAGTTAATGGGTCAATGAACTAAGAGTCAATTCAACTACTGAAACTTCGAGAAAAAATGTTCGAAAGGATCAGTCTTGTTTTATTATCCCAGAAGCTCTGTTTTGGTACTTACCTCCTTTGGAAGTTAAGATCAACAATTATTTATTTTGAAAATATGAAAATATTAAATAAAAGATATTTTCATATAAAATGAATTGAATGTTTAAAAGTACAATTGTCTCCAGTAATATTTTATTATATGTTTGAATATAGAACTACTTATTCATATTTCATAAAAGTAAATACATTTTGAAATATTTTAAGGTGTTAATTTTTAAAATTATAACAAATATTTATGTAAAAGACATGTAATATATCTGCCAATAATGATTGTACATAGACCTCTATTCACTATGAATGTTGATATCTCGTCAAATGTTGAATATACATTTTTCTTCGTGTGCATATACATCAAGGAGCAAGCAAACCTGCCAACTCGTTCCAATGAAATTTTGTAACGTTGATAAATAGTTTGTAGCAATGTGGCAATACTACAGTACATATATATTAAGTATTTGATAGAACCTCGACATTCGTAAACCTTCTAGTAAAGTTGAACCTTTGGAAAATTCTTTAATATCTATTTGAGGAATAATTTTATATTTTAAAACCTTTTTGATATTATGACAAACTCCAGCATTACGCCTGTATCTTCAATATTTTACTAGATAATGTTTCCTTTCTGAATATGCATTTCTTTTTTAGCGCAAGAATCACTGTAGCAGAGTTCTGCAAACATTTGTTCATGAAACATCTCTTTGTTAAGTTTTATTGCTCTCGTTTGTTTTCTCAATTGGATACCGCACGAACTTGAAACTCACGAGGCAGGATGTGTGTCCAGTACCACCACGCTTGCTCAAGAGGCGAAGCTACTCGTGTGGAACGGAACATCCGCCTCTTTTGCGATGAGTTCAACGGATATTGCGATCATACGTTTCTAGATCGTTCGAGATACGACAAAGTTGTCACGATCCACTCATGGTGAGGCCCCCTAGTTTCATTTTGAGTCATTTATATAAGTGGGTTATTTTTCGTATGTACACAGTCTGTAATTCAAGTGTACGTTCGCTCTTCTCTAGCAGTATTGGTAGTTACATACAATGAGATTACGCATATTTTATCTTAGTGTTCTTTTAAAATTGTCATGAAATGAAGGCAAAAAACAGCATTGAGTTCGAACCACAATGCAATAAGAACGTTCTTTACACATGTCATTGTCATGGTAATAAATATTAAAAATAGAAAAAAATCTTAAACCAAAAGATATCTACAGGAAAGACGCCTAGTATTAAGAGTGTTATACAAGGGGTTGTACTATATGATAATGCTTTGATACTCGATGTTTGTACTTTTGTATTTTTACTTTCTATCTACACACTGTGAACACTAGAAACTCCATGATTGATATAATTTAAAGCTTCAGCATCAATCTCCTTTCAAGGAAAACTGTTTGTTACCCATAAGATTAGATATGTATTTCAAAATTCACACAATCATATTATAAAATACAATTTGTGTGATTAATGTATATAACTATTGGTTTGTTCCCACACGGCCAGTGAAAGAACTATCATTTTCCCTTCTCTTTGAAGTGGTTAAAGTTGCTGAAAAAACGCGCATGTCTGCTTGTCTGAATGTTGGACCGCTGTCATTATAGTATCTTATTCCTTTTTAAGGAGTGATTCATGCAAATAATCCTTGATTGGCAGGGTCCTGTTTTATTACACCAATTGTATTGCCACTTCCGGTAATTTGTCATTCAAGATTCTCCACAACTTTCTGACGCCAAACAACGCTCTATATTACAAGTTCTCAACCTCGAGCCGTTTCAGTTCTCCTGAGATTTCCACCAATCGACATTGACCTGTTCTCGAAGGAGCCCAGTTACCTTTCGCCAGCCCCCCATGAAGACTGGATCCAGGCTCCAGGGTCGTACTTGTTTTATTCTTGGTACCGTCGCTGACATTCAGTTTCAGATATACACTCCTGCACCACCTCAAACGCGGAAACTTGTGCAAACCTCGTGCATCTTCTGATCCGATTGGAATCTTTGACATTCGCGGCTGTTGGGAACAACGCGGGTCCTTCGTATCTGAATCTCGGGCAGCCCACGACTCGGAGAGTACTGGTCCTTCGTCGCTTCCGCATTGTGATTAATCGTCTGTCGACGCGGAGACGCTCCTCTCCGTTGTTGATTTATGTAAGAAGCAAGGTGTTCGCGTTTCGCCGTTGAGTGCGCTGTCGTCGCGGCCGTGTTCCTATTGACAGAACAGTTCTGTCCAGACTCTGCAGCCCTCGCTTCATGAAACCACTTATTGACACTTAATTTTGTAGTGTATGTGCGCGCGCACGCGCGCGCGCGCGTGTGTGTGTGCGTGTGTTTATATTTGTGTGTGTCTATATTTGTGTGTGTGTGTGACAGTATTTGAAAGACAATGTAAGATACTATGAAGAAGTGTGATCGAAATTGCTAACATTTTCGGCCTTTATTTGCCTTGACACTTACACATGAAAATAAAGAAACAATTCCTGAAATAATATATTGAATTTAATTAAGTAGATGATTTCTACACTAAATGAAAACAATTTCAACAAATGAGGAACAACTAATCAAAACTGGTATTGTCCACTTGTGAAAAATGTTGAGTTTGATATGAAATCGCGTAGTTTTAATACGCTCTATTCGCTCCTGCTTTCAGATTTCTTCAAAACGCAGCTAATTTCATGTGTTAAAATGCGTTTTGAAAAAATATGAAAGCAGGAAGTGTAAAGTTTATTAAAAATTACTCGATTTCATATCAAATTCAATTTTTTTCCACCACTGGACAATATACGATTTGATTAGTTGCTCCTCATTTGTTCGTCAGTTTTAATGACGATCAAACAAATTAATTAAACTTCAGTATTCCATTACTGTCCAAGATACTTCTGCAACGAAAACAAATCCTATATTGTTTCCTAAGATTTGTAAGAATAAAATTTTTAGGCTCTTATAGTTCATGTATATGCATTTTGTCAATACAGAAAATCACATGAATCTGAAAAATATTTCGTAAATTTAAATTATTGTACTTCATATTTTCTTACCGTTCCCTGATCCTCACAGATGTACTTCATTGCAATACAATGTGTTTGAAAATAAGTTTTTCATTACAATACAACAAGTATATTGAAAGTTTCAATTAAGTCAATGTGTACATTGACATAAGTTCAATCATACTTACATTTACTGCATAAAAAATGTGTTGTGTAACAAATAAATCTACATGATCTGCCCCTTACCAGCCCCAGTAAATGATAATGTGTTTCGAAAATGAGAAGAGAGACCTGTGAAATGTAGATGAGGATCAACCTAGTAATTAGTGAATTATTCATTAGCCTGTATAAATCATTAATATATTTTGTGTTATGCAATATTACAAAATAATGCTACTTACTGTTTACATGACTTGTTGCATCATGTTAGTAATGTGCATTTACAACCCATGAATATTTTTCTAGTTTTTTAAGGAGTTCGAAATCACAGCAAAAACCGAAACAATAGCACTTTAACCTTACGTTTCTTTGCAGGTTGAAAGTTCTCGCCTTTCAGCCGCCATGTGCCGATTGGGCGGTTGGGTAGAAGACTTAGTGCCATTCTCGGTTTTATTGGTTAAGCGGTATATACAAAAATGCAATTTTCCACGTGGAGTGAGTTGTTAACAAAATGGTGACTTAATTAAAGTGAACTCCCGTCTTCCCCCGTATATATGGTGACCGACGAGGAGGAGGTGGGAAGGGATGGGGTAGGGAGGGCTGTGCAAATATAAAGTTTATTATTGAATATGGAAACGTTGAAAGATGGAAGATGGAATTGAGTTTCTATTGTTGTTGAATTTTATCTCTTGATTGATTTCCTTCTTGGGGTTTTAATTGTTTTCGAGTTGTTTTTTTTCTTAGTGGTGAAGGGGTGGGCGAAGGTGGCGCGGCGAGGTGCCGCAGAGAACGGGAGGTGTGCGAAGGTCGATCGGGGGCAGCTGAAGAGCGCACGGTGTACTGAAAGTGAGAAAAGGTGAGTGATGAGCTGCATCAAAGCGGAAAGTGAATAGAA
>BLKR01016297.1:0-31852 GCA_011170035.1 Teleogryllus occipitalis | reverse complement strand
CAGCTCAACAAACCCCACCCCCGCGCTCTGCGTTGGTTCTTATATAGCTCCCACCCACGTGACCTGAAACGTCACTGGGTTTTGCACACGGCCCACACTGACCGCTTTGCCAGGCATTTTTGGACATCCATTTCCCTGGATTCCAAGAATTTGACACGCGGCACGCGGCAAAATGCGCTGTCCCGTACTTTGGGCATCCCTTTCCCTAGCTCTTAGGATTTCCCAGAATACCTCGGCGTGTCACATCCTGCCTGGCCCCTGGCGTCTAATCCTCTGCCGCCGCCCTTTGTGGCGGTTGCTAACTGTAGTCCTACAATACGTTACACTATTAATAGTTGAGATATTAATAATAATAATAATAATAATAATAATAATAATAATAATAATAATAATAATAATAATAATAATAATAATAACAGAAACAAATTTTAAAAAGCGAGAGATTAACATTTCAAAAACTAGATATTTTCGTTGCCAAATTATATAAAACTTATTTTTAACGGTAAAGAAATGAACAGACTTGTTTTTTCTGTATTGTTAACAAAATAGAAACTCACCCTAAGCTCTACTACCACTACAAGCAAAGGAAAGTTCAACAAAACGTGCGCATAGTGAAGCTACATTTACGTCCAGAAGCAAATCAAGGGGCTCAGCATTTGCTCAATGGATCAGGGAAACTGGACAAAAACCTGATCGAGATGGGGGTCATTGACCCGGAAGTACATTATTTGTTACAGGCATATTGAGTCTTTTTTTTAAATTATACAATGCATATGTAAACTAAGTCATTATACTATATCTTGTTTTTGTTAAAGTAAACATTATGTTTCTTTTTGGCGATCAGTATAGTCTCTAATTGTATAGAAACAGTTTTGTAGCAGAAAAGATTTTACTTTTAATTTAAATTTGTGTACCAATTTTAATTGTTTAATTTCATCTGGCAATGCATTGTAAAGTAGCGTACATGTATTGTATGTGGATTTCTTGTAGTGAGCTGTTGATACTGACATTTGATGAACATGGTCATCAAATCACTACGTCGAGTATTGTAACTACTCTACCTACGCATTTCTAAAACAGAGCGAACTGTGTATTCTAAATGAATATAGAAGCATAAAATTATAAATGGAGACGTACAAGCACACAGAGTGTGATGCGAGTCATTGATTCAATGATAAACTTACCACATTAATGTACCAAAATGCATATAGAAATTTTAAAGACAAAGCATTTCAAATAAGATTAAACTTCAGGCAGATAAGTGGAAGTAATACGCAGAACTACTTTACCGCCCCGGGGGATTACGCAGTAGGGTAAATCACACAAAAATGAAAAATTATTTATAGTGTGAATTCGGAACTGGAGACAAGTCAGCAGGACCAAACAATATCCTTTTCAGTATACTGCATCGACTACCAAAAGAAATACTGTCATCGTCGTTAAACATATAGTAACGGGACGGTCACTTATGCTGAAATTTGGCGAGTGCGCAGAATATTATTTCCCTAGCATTGGAGATCGTCGAAGTTGGCCGGAGAGCTGCTAGAAACGGTGCTCGCGGCGCAGGCGGAAACAAAGGGGTCTCGTGTTGGGAAACGTCGGAGGGCGAGCTAATGTGCGTGGCTCATTGGACATCGAGACGCCGCACCCCAAAACTCGGCAAAAAAAAGCGCATTCCAAAGCCACCCCCGACCGCCGCGCGGCTCGGCCGGGAAGGCGGGCTGCCGAAGGGGGCATTCGGGGAGAGAGGCGCGGGTGGCCTTGGCGAAGGGAGCTGGCCTGAAGGCGGCTTCACACGTTCGTTATTCGGCGAACACCGAGCAACCGCTCGCCGAAGTCTGTGCCATTCTGTAACACCTCTAGTTGCGTATACATTGATAAACTCAAAATATCTTCAAAACTGTAACAAGAAATAATTTCCGCGTTAATATTGCTAACATTTAGCAAACAGTTCATATTCTGAATGACTTCTTGTAAAATCACTATTTGCCTCGATGTGTGTTCCAAAATATTTCGTGAAGGAAGTTCCGCAACTAATGTCGTTTGTGGTAACGGTCTATATGCAGATTATCCACATATATATATATTTACAATTCCAAATCTTCCTGTAGACGGGATAGATCCTGCACCGTCTTTGAGTTTCAAATGTTGTTGCTATCTGAAATTATTCTCTAAAGTAAATTACTATTTATACTCAAGTACTGATGATTACTTAGATAATCTAAAATAAGCTCCAGCACTTCAAGTGTGTATAAAAAACATTTTTCTCTTGAAACAGACAGTCTCCTTACTTTTTAAAATCTTTTATAGTCCTAAATCTTTTAAAACAATTTGTTTGTTTTTTTCTTTCTTTCCTAATGTTCTGTAATACTTGCCGCTAGCACAATTAAATCAGACACCTTTCGTGTGACCACTGGAAAGATTCCCCTTTTTTCGCGAAAGAACTTACGTTTTTACTACTGGTTCTCAAAGAAAATGAGACGCAAATGAAAGTAAATGTGTTTGGATTATTTGCATTCAATCGTTTTGAGCTCGCCATGTCTTCGTATGCACGTACATCTACTATACATTTACAAATGGCACACACACACATTGTTTCCAGGTCAACATAGACAGGCCCGGCGGAGGGGGTAAGATACCCACTAGTAATTTCGGGTAAGAGAAATATTATGTGAATGTCAAATTCCAGAAATGAACTAAGTTTCTCGATATTGCGTCTATTTTAAACGAATATGCGATTAACTATGTTGCGAGATCGACTTAACAGTATTGCTATTTTACACGTTTATAGCGAATTGACCGACAAAATGGACTGGCACAAATTATTAAAAGTGTTTATTCAAAAATTCAAAGCGCAACGCTGTTTTTGCATTGCGAAAAATGAATTCTGCTGATGTTACATGAAATGAATGTGAAAACAATTTGATGACAATTTAATCATAAACGTGCCAATTGGAAAAATTCTGTTTTGTGTGTTCTTTTCATGTATATTTTCGGGGGGCGATGAAGGGGGAAAGGGGACCCCCACCCAGGTGAACTACCCACTCGTAATTAACACCAATCGCCAGCCCGGAACATACATAACGATAAATATTAATCTTCTCGCAATTGGCAGATTTTGATTTCCCTTAATTCCTTTCAAAATATATATCGCCAGATGCTGATGCGCGAAATTTAATAGCAGCATTTTACATAATAAATGAAAATTCGTGGGTGGTAGACCAAATAAAGACATATTCGCAAACAACTCTATAAAATCATTCGAAAATGTCCATTTTCTTACAAAACAAAGGGTAAAAAATGGCGTAAGGAATTGGCGAACCCATAGCCCGTAATGCTCAGTCGTAAGTTTTCCTTACCTAAAAAGAACCCTAGCTATTTTCCATCTCGAGCAGGATTGACAGATTGAGAGGAATTCCGCTTTTGGGGCTAGAAAATGGCTCTTTCTCGCGGGACAAAAATTAACATGGCGGAATACCGCCCAATTGGTGGAAATGCATCAAAACATGAGCGCTTTTGGGCGGGTTTTCAGATTACGACGAAATTTTCCAAAAAGAACCACAACGACGTTGACAGTGAGTTTGATTTTTAGTTTTTACTTTATACATGATTTTTCATTAATTATTTGTTAATTTGTTCAAATTTATTTGGAGAAGTAGTGTTAGTTTTTGGACCTCTATTGTAGGGCGTGTTCTAAACGTGTTTGTCGTTCACAACCCGAGTATACATCACATTGGCAGTACTTGCAGTTAATTTTAGAACACGCTATTTAAAATTCGTCATCTTGTGGACGTATGGTGTCACTGCCAGCATTTTCCGTTAAGCCATAGGGAATAAGCATGCATATGTAAGCATTTTTCTTGGCATGGTAATGCATGGTAATCTTTTTAAGAGGAAGCGAATATTTAAGAGGAGGAAGGAGAGTGAAAATGGGCAGGTGGGGAAAGTATTTAAAATAATTATTTAACCCTTTAAGTATTCCTACCATCTGCTGTAGTCATGAGAATAGTCATATTTTAATATTTAAAAATTAGTTATAAATTATTATTACAAAAAGTATACGTTTTTACATAAATTATTAGTTACAATGTTCTCAAACAAAAAATAAAACTAATCAAGCATTTTATAGAGTCACTACCTCAAAAAACCCTCCAAACACATACTATTTTGAAAATTCAAATTTCAATTTTCCGCCTGGAAAGATTAATTTATTAAAGATACGCAAACCAAGAATATTCCTCTGCATGAATGTTAATAAGACTCTAAGAAATGAAAGACTGGAGTTTGTTAAAATATTTTAGATAAATTGCAATTTCAAAGTATTAAATATTGGTTACTTTCAAATTTTTATTCAGTTTTAGCAAACATAAAAGATAATAAATGTTTAAAATTGGAATGAGACGATAATTCCTGCTATTTGGTTCTGAGATAACGGGGACAGAATAGACGTTCTCCATCATGGCGGACCGTCACTATTTCTGAGCACCGAGTGTTGTCTCCAGTCTACACTAGAATTCACTAGTTTTAACATTCATCCCCGTCTGCTAAAGTCAAACCCTACGTCAGAGCGCATGGCATCTCAAGCCACGTGGTTGACGGGCTGTGTCGACGACAAACAAAGCAATGGCAGGGACAATTATGAAGATGCGTTCAAGAAGTAAGGCCTGGGTGCACTAGGGCGTGTGCAGATTCGGCAATGTACACGACAGCATTGCAGCTGCTAATGTCCAGGGTTAGGCAAATTAATTAAAATTTAGTATTTAAATACTTCGCCAAAATACTTCGTAAATAAGTATTTAAAAATACATTAGGTTTTGAATAGTTAAATACATACATATTTAAAATACTTCAAATACTGAAAATATAGTAAATTCAATAATGTTTTATTATTAATTTATTGCAATAATGTATTGTAATTGTCAATTACAATAAATTACTAATTGACCATCATAAATTTCTGAACAATAACTTATAAGCCTAACTCAAATAAACGGAATTTTCTTTTAAAGCGACCAGTTTTTTAAACAAATCATCAGATAATAAACCCCTATTTCGTGAATGTACAAAACCCGCAAAGAAAATCGGTCGTTCAACTGGCGCGGGTGGATGTAAACTATAGTGGTAAAATAACTAAGTAAAGCTCGGACATGTAGGCATTAAAAAGGTCGAAAATGGGCAGGCAAATAGGCACTTAAAAACAAATATATGCACGTAAATAGGCATTATAAGCAGTTGACAATAAGCAGGCACTTAAGAAGTAAATGTTTAAAAGAGGCAGGGAAATAGGCATTATGGTTGAATAATATGAAAATTTATACGTAATACATACTACATAACGGATGAACACAATTCTCTAAAAATAAATCGAATTTCTTCGATTGTCAAAATATATTGTCGAGTTAGAAAATATTTCCCAAGAAATTAATCGTTTGGTATTTTATATTTTGTATATTTTGATGGTTAAACTGGTTAAATGTTTGATTTTCAAGTTTTGAAAGTGGAATGTTTGCGGCATGGCACAAGTCAGTGTTGAAATTTATTTCTTGTCTTCATCTTTTGACTGCACTTGCTGAAGAAGGTTTGAATAGTTTTTCGCACTTTTTGCATGAGTTGCAGTGTTTTTTACGTTGTAAGAATTTGTTTTTGCACAGTTTCACAACAGTGGCAAAAAATACATTTCCAGTTCGCCGTGAATCTTCTCCATAAATCCATTCTTTTAGCAATGCACTTCTTGAAATTTTCTCTTTTGGCATTGTAGCAAGCATGCTTAACAGGAACAGCAAATTTACTGATATGGCATTCACCAAACTTCGAATCAATACAAAGTGATCGATGAAAACTCCGCTATCTTGTGTAATCCTACCTTCTAAAAGCGAAAGGTGCCGGGAGCGCTAATTTTCAAGACATCTGTGTTCTTGGTAAGGGACAAACAGCTCACTAATCATTGCAAAGTTCGGAGAGGCGAGAGCAATTTTCTGTTCTCTGGACCGCCCTGACGGACTTTGGTGAAGTTGACGAGGTAACCCGCACGGTGTCAAATTCTCACACGTCTGTAAGCGATATCCCTGCTTGACGCGTTACAGGATAAAACACGCAGGGCATACAGCTTCTCGATCGGAGAACGCCCTGGCAGATTTTACTCGATTGTTACTTGTTTCGTAAAAAATTACCCTTCAGTGATTTCTCAAAAAATTATTGTAGGAAACAAAATATACTGAACAAAAATATTAAAAATGCAGAAAGTTCAATAAAGGCACTTGTAGACTTTTAAGGCTCAATTAGATATGTTATCTTTAAATTAGGCAATTATCTCTAAATTAGGTTTTCAGTTTCCTAATAGTAGAACTGAAATATTCCTTTAAGAATATTAAATAAGAGTAAAACCACGTCCTAAATGGCAATTTTCATTGAAAAATTTGAAACCGTTTTTAAGAAAATGGCGTTTAAGCGTTACTGTAAATGCGAAATTTGAAACTCTTTTACACAGGAATCTATTAAGTTTTCGAAAAACGTCATTTGAAGTCATTTAAACTACTTCCACTCACAAATTTAATAATTTATACAAATCGATTGAAATGTGCATATTAATGACGTGAGAGGTATTTCAAGAAAATTACATTTGTGTAATTTTTGAAAAAATAAAAGAATACATCAAAATTAACTTTACGTCATATTAAACTGTGCAACAAGCACTAAACATTGGAAAAGTTTGAAGAAAATAATTGGAGCCATTTTTGAGAAAATGGCATTTGAGCCTTTCTGAAATTTATTTTTTGTGCCCCTTGTAAATACAGGAAGTGAAATTAGATTATTATAGCTCAGTAAAAACAATTTGTTTTTATTTTACTTGTGTTGATTGTTAAAATTAACAGTAATTAAAGTAGAAGTTAGTTGACAATGCGTACTGTACGTAACAATAAGTTTGGGGCAAGTTGTGAAGTGAAGTAAGGACGCATAGACGAGGAAAGTTTTGATTACAAGCCGTGCACAGGCCGTGGTGAATGACGAATGAGCGAGAGTCTACTGCGTCAATTTAAATCGATTCTAGAATATATACTAAGGGAGCAGGGGCTACAGTGGACCATTGCACGTATTTTTCGTTGTTGTCGAGGGAAACTTTATTTGAAAGTGCAGAGTGTTTGGCATCACAGTCTCAGTGCCTCCCACGAAGACTGCAAAAGGCTGCCAAGGAAACATGCTGTTCTACTTGACATTCTGTAATATGAGGTACAAATGCCATGTTTTATGAAGAAAAAAAAAGATCTATAACTTTTTTGCATTGTGAAAAAATGTTAATTTTTTAACCAAGCAAGTGAATGGTTCTTTACCTTTCAAATGCAATAACTGCAGTTTTATTTCTCTTTTATGGCTACCTTCTAAATTCAAAATCATATTGAAATGTGTTCATGGAGATGGAATGGAACCACAGCCACGAGGGCTAACTGAGCCATGTTACGAGAGCTTTAGACTGGACTGACAATATTTACTCTTCTTCCTCTTACTTCAAACTAGTAGTATCCACTTAATGTATCATGCTGTGGTCCTTTTAAAATATTTGATAGTGATGCACTTGGGTCTTGTAGGTCTATGCTAAGTCTTCGAGGAAGGCCAATAACAATTTATCATAGAGCACGTGAAGTCTGCTCAAGAAACGGATTTTTTTTTTAAAATTTTTATTTGACGTCAAAAAAACAGTAAAAACTGCGTATGACGTGCTTCTTTGCAAGTGTTTAAATCTTTCTTGTATTCTTATTTAATTATAGTTTCGATTATATTGTATAACTGAAATTTATTTTGATTAATAAATGCATGATTCAGTGTACCCCAAGTTGTGATTCATTGTACTCTGTGGTTGGAGAACAGTGAACCAGAATTCATTCTTCTAATAAATAGGTTTTGTACAATTGCAAAAGTATAAATTTAAAGTTTTAGAGGAAACTTGGCCAAGGTAAAATATTAATGCATGTTTTAGAGAAAAAAATGCAAACTTTGACCCTTTCATGTGTTTCTAATATGTAAATTTAAAAAAAGTGATTCACTCATCCACCTGCTCCCCTACATATCAGTTTTGAATATTTTCTTCATAATCTTACAGATGTAATAAAAAATTGATTGAAAAATATTTCTATTTATTGTAACAATATACATCTTATAACTTTCATTTATTTATGTTTTTAAAACAAATTAATTAGTTAATATTTTAATGTTTTAGTTCAAGACTGAAAAAAAGGAATTATTTCTGCAAATGTTGAAAAAGAAATCAATGTTGTGTGACACTAAATGAATACCCCCTACCAGTGGCAGATCCAAGGGGGGCATGGAAGCCTGCCCCCCCCCCCCCCCCAGGCTGAAAGTTTTTGTTTGTTAACTTCTTTTATTTGGCAAAATTGATTTAAATATTTATTTATGTTAGAATTATGTAATTATTTAAAAAATAATATTGTACAGTATCATATAAACACTAGAAAAATAATACACAATGTAATAACAAATGTTTATTATTTAACCAAAATCTATGATGGTCCCCTCCAAGCAAAAAAAATTATTGGCTGGATCCGCCCATGCCCCAATGTAACAAAGTGTCATGGTACATCAAACCCGATCCCCTTCTCTTTAGCATTAGATTATTTATGGATAAGCCTTATGTCTTAACATATTTTATTTCTTATAGTCTTATGTCACAACATATTTTATTTCCTTAAATTTATTCAATCCCTGTTTTTCTCCTTTTTTCAACTGAGGAAATTATTATACAACATTTGGGGAAGAAGATCTCTTAAGTCATGTGGCATTTTGTGAAAATGGTTTAATGTCAAAACAATTGTAGAATTGTATCATTAAAGTTATAATTTAATTATTTTTCTAGTATATTTTAATTTTTATTATTATTTACTAGTAAATATGTCATGTGGAAATAAAAAAATGAAAAAGTTGGCCCAGAAATTTTGTTGATCCTCTCTTGTTTTTGGCTGTGCACGTCTACGAGAGCATTCAAACACTTTACTGCAATAATGATTTCTACATTCACTCACTTCCATAGCTTCCATGTAGAGAAAGTTCTTGTATTTAGGGATTTCCAAATTCAATTGTAAGAAATACTTCAAAAGTGCAAAACTTCAGTTTCAAAATCATACAGTTTATATAAAGACACTAGCAGGGAATGAAGTGATAATTTTGTTTAAGAGGTGGACATTCAAATCTCTAAGAGGGGATGAATCAAAGAACTAATGAGTGATGATAACCTTCATTTATGCAGAACAGACTGAATAAATCCTAAATCTGCTCTCCAGAATGTTTTCTTCTCCAATTTTTTTTGATTTAAGCATTTCAAAGTGTGGAAATCAGAAACTTGGCATGGAGTAGTTGTAACCTTGGTAAATTTTCCAGCAAACTCTCTAGGAGAGTCATCTCCTTTAACTTAATTGATTTATTTACAGAGCTGGCATGTGAAGACTTTGCCGTCATCATCAGTTTCACTGTGTATGTCTGAGTAAATCTATCTTAGTCTATCTCTCTGAATTGGTAAATCTATCAGAGTAAATCTATTAAGTTGACGGTGAGGTGTTGGTAATGATTACTTGTATTTTTATGTATGTTGGTTGGTAGAGAGGATAAGGAGAGAGAGTTACGGGTTGATGAGGGTACTGTAATTATTGTCTCATGGAAGACCGATATGAATAGACATTTAAAACTGGTTTATGTGTTGTTTCTATAAAGTTAAACAGCCAGAGATGACTTTCATTATTTCATCATGTAATTACATCGATACTTATTTATTTATTTATTTTACGTCAAAAAAACAGTTAAAAACTGCGTATGACGTATGGCGTGATACCATATCAACATTCCCACAATTCTCTAGGCGAGGTCAATCCCAGGCACCCCTCCCTGTCAGTTGACACTCTGGACACTTACAATGATGCATAGGTCCACGAGCAGAGTACCAGAGCCTTTATTTTTTGGGCATTTTTAAAATAAAATAAAATTTGCATTATTCCTCAATACAGGCTTTAGTAGTCTGTTAATATTAGCTATATTGCATATCGAAAGTATTCAAGTTACTTTTTTGCAGAAGAAACAAAGATAAAATAACAAGAAAATTACAAAACATATTACAAAAGTAAAGCAAAAAATTAATTAGAAAATAATAAAAAATTGTGATTAATTCAGTCATGCATATAAATTTTGTCACAGGTATTATTAAAGGCATTGATTGAAACAAAAAACAAAATCAATGTTATTACATGATCCAATTGATTTCCTTTGCTCCCCAGACAATATTTCTGTTATATTTTATTGCCTTTAATGAATGAACTTTTGGTTTTATGTTATCCAGGAATCCAAAATGTTTATTAACTAAAAAGTTTTGTTAAGTTTCGAGATCCTTTTATATCCCTGTTACCTGATATTTTGGATCTGGAAAGAAAAAGAAAGAGCGAGGGAGAGAGAGGTAGAGGCACTTATTTATCATATTAAATAAATCAATTATCAGCAATAGTTTATTTACAGGTCATGAGGATGTATAGATGAGACAATGTACAATATTACATTATGTATACAAAATGAGAAAATGGGAGATTACTATAATAATAATAATATTAAAAATAACATTCTTGAAAGTGAACACTGCTTGACCTCCTTGTGACTTACATGAGATTTCATTAGTTACAGGAAAATAAAGACACATGTTTCAATAAAAGACTCTAAGAAAGGCAGGTCAGAAACTTTGCTATTGAATCCCAAAAGATTAACATGGAAAGTTACAGTTTAGTTTCCATCAAGGTATTCTTTTCTAAAACAATATTTTATTAAAACTTAAAATGATATTGAAAGTTATGTATAATGTTATTAGAGAGTTTGTACACATCATAGCGAATAGCACTATCGATAATCTGCGCACGTGCAGATGCATAAAAATAAGGCGAAACTTTAACTGTGCATGCACAGAAGATCAATAGTGCTTTAAAGTTCAAGAGTGCACAAACTCTCTATTCTTTTCAGTAAAGTGTTCTAATAAAATTGTGAATAATATCTTCTAAAACAATATTTTGAATTGAAAATCGAAATTTTGTAATAATCATTAACAAATTCTGTTTCCTCATTTCTATAGATAATATGTTTCATGATACGAGGAATCATCAATAGTATTGTATCAACTGTATTCTCAACAAAATTTATGTGGGTAATAACTTTAAAAATTTCTATAAAATATTTTGTATATCTGACTTTTTTCTATTAATGTGGCCATTCCTTTCTTGAATGAACCATACCTTTCTTGTGTAATTTGAATTTTTTTTTTTTTTTTTTTTTTTTTTAATATTTTTCCCTAATTTGTGATTACAAAATTGGTTGAGTTGTCCTCCTTTTTATAGAATAAAAACTTTCAACATTTCATAAAATATTATTTTGCTCATTATAACAAGTTGCATAAGTTGTGAAATAATAACAAACTGTGAAAGTTAAATATCTTAGAATGAGATGAGAGAATTCAATGAATATTTATACTTAAAAAGGTAATATCATTCTGAGCATTTGTGAATTTAGCATTAATAAAGTAGCTTTGCATTTAAACTTTTAAAACTAGAACATACTTTAATTTTTAGTTTTCTATAAATATTTAAATAAACTGGTTTGCAAAATACCTAAGGTATTCTGCATATTCTCTTGTAAATTACACACACTTATAATATTTCATGTAATGATACTATGCACCACAAACTCACATATTTATTTTAAAATATTTACCTTAGTTTAATTTATATTCTTATTTAATTTCATTTCTAGTCCCTAATATTTCAAATTATAAAAAGATAAATATAATTTATTCTAATTCTTTCATTACTACGTATTATTATCTAATATAGATGCCTAGCCTATGATTTATTTACAAGAATATGTGGATCTACTGCTGGTTTTGTAATTCACAGAACAAAATGTTTTTAACTCCCGCTCTTATTTAAACTATAAGTGAATGTTGGTAAATCTTATACTTCGGTTTTCATAACGTGTATTCTGAGGATGTTATCTTCAAGATGGAGTACGGCACGTCTTTTTGCATCTTTCTCGGTAGTATCGCCAGATGTCGGATGGTCGCGACCGTATACTACAATACTGCAGATCAAGCGACACTACCGAGAAAGACGCGAAAAGCCGTGCCATATTCCATCTTGACGATAATATCCTCAGGCGCCACGTTACGAAAACCCCAGTATAAGAACTGTCACTGCCAACTTAAGATTTGTCCACATGTGTTTAAGTTCTTAACAAACAACAACGACCGGCGAGTTTTTGATGAGAGGGGATTAAAATTTGTGAGATTTTTGGTGTTCATTTGTAAGACCGTTGTAAATTTTGTGCAGTCATTACTGGGCACTCTCCAGCTGTTGAAGATGCTTATCGTAAGTAACTTTTTTAGGTTAAGTGTTCTGTGTTGTTCCGCATTCATGCGAAATTGTGACGGTAGGCCGGGAAGTGTGAACTTCATAAAAATGCATGTGCAATGTATACGAGTTGTTGACTAGTTGTTGCCCAATGTCAATCGCATGATTGCCCTCTTGACATGAAATTCTCATTAAATACTTATTATGAAATGCATTCGCTTTGCAATTAAAGCGTAGGGAAGTGCTGATTAGTCCTTACTAGTTTCATGAATTTATTTTTGTTTCGTAAGATTCGTGAAAAACCGATTCGCCAAACGATTATACAAACTCGGCGGAAAAATAGTGATGAGTGCATTTAGCAACATCTCTGAGTAAGTTGGGGTGAAATATTCCTACGAAGAAAAGGGATAATTAATTGGTGCCTTATTTGATAATACATTGCTATTAAAATAATAAGATCTTAGTAATCATACCTTTGGATTTTTTGACATCACTGCACTGAAAATGCACATCATTATTTTGAAAGCCTCAAAGTCTGTTCCATCTACAGGACTTTCCACCACAACCTAATATTGAAGATGAATATATTATTTAACAAACAAAATGTTTTCCAAACATCTTATATAACTATAGTTGCTTACCTTTCCATCCTCTGTTGTACATGGATAATACTGGCATTCTTGCGTCTTTTGATAGCTGAACAAAAAATGTAGTAGTATTAAAGAAAGTATTGAAAAAATATTTTCGTTTTGCTTTTTATTTTTTTTACTTACTAATATAGGAAAGGTTGAATAACATGAGTAGAAATGCCATGTTTCTTTAGATTGTTGCGTATTCTTTTTGCAAATTGTAGAGTAATGGCTTGAGACATGCAATACGATTGCAAGGATGGTATTACAATTTTACCTGTGAATTAGAAAGAAGTAAATCATTTTTATTGATACAAATTTCAGTGTTTTTTTCTTCAAAATATTATGTTATTGAAGGATTTTACCTGCCATGTCTGCTACCATGACGAACCTCCCTTTGTATTTTTTGAGTAATGGAGTGAATGCTTCAGCGGTTCTCACAGCCCCAAAAGCACTCATTTCAATTCCTCTGTGAACCTCTTCCAAGTCCAATGATTTTGCTAATTTGGGAGCTGAGTATCCAGCAAAAACTATTCCTACTAGTTCTGAAACACATTTTAAATAGTTCACTGTAATATATGGAAAATTTGTTATAACTGTGGAAATAATTTGGAAGCATTTTTGCATAACAATTGATTAAGTATTAAAATATTGAGTTTCATTTGTGGGATTTCTTTCTTAATGTTCAGAGTAGTTGATCCTAAGGTATAGTATACAGAGTATTTTATACATCTTTATATATTCAATTGAATTATATTTAATATAAAGCACAAATGAATTTTTCAGCAAAACAGAAATTGAAATTATACCATGGTTAATTTTTCATTTCTGCTAGGATCAATATAGCACAATGATCAGTTTGAGGTTGTTAGTGTTGCAGCAAGGAATGAATTATTATTTTATTTAAATCGAGAAGGGTTTAATAGTCATGTTTAATCAATCATTAATAAAATTAACTTCAGATTATGAAATAGTAAATGGAAGTGAAATAATTATTATTTTAATAAAACAATTGTCAGCATTTTTGGAAATATTTTTGTAAAGCAAAAAAAGTTAACAATTTGTTGTTATCTTTAAATCTGCAGCACCAACTTCTGTGAATATTTGCATAAGAATGGTTAAATCCTAAGGAAACCTTTCATTGATAAATTCAAACCTTTGTGTGTGTGTGTGCATGCATGCATGTGTGTGAAGGTTAGATTGCATCGATGATGATGATGATGATGATAATAATAATAATAATAATAATAATAATAATATAATAAACAATAACTATAACAAAAATTAAAGGTATTTTCTAACAATGGCATCAGGCTTCTTAGATGTCAAAATCTGTAATTAATTAAAAAATTGTGGTGTGTGATGGTAGTTTTCATTACCATTGAGATTATTATGATTTTTTATTTTTGCTGGTGATAAAACATGAAATGTAAAAGTTATTTACAATATATTATAATATGTGGAAGATTTTGTCAAAATGCGGGTGACACTTTGGAGGGGGTAATATTTACACATTACCATTGTGAAAGCAAATAAAATGTAGGCAGTTAAGTCATACATCATTTTTGAGGAAATATTGGTTCCAATTGTTAACATCTTAGAGTAAAATATTGCATTATTTGAGCTATTAGAAATAAGACACAAAATCGCCTTATAATGAATTAAACTGTATTATTATAATAATGCAGTACAATATAATGCAGTTATAATAAAACTGCCTAATTATAATGCTGGATTTGTAATACCAAATAAAACACATGATTTTTTTAAAAATTAAATGTGTTTTGATTTTTCAAAGAATAGATGGCCCGGCCGTCAATGAAAATCGGATCTCCCGATCGTATTCTGTTGCTCTAACCACTTCAGCTACTGGAACTAAGTCAACTTTTCGACTGGCCTTTAAAGGATGGGTGCCTCCTGTTAATTACACACATTTTACCAACTAATCACACTTCCAGGTTCAACAATAACGTGAGCATAACAACAATATTTGAAATTGCCAACAAGCGTTGCGCAGGCTGGCCAGCGAACCTGGAATCCTTGAAAACCGGGAATTTGAAAAAGCCTTGAAGAACCTGAAAAAAAAACGGGAATTTGATTTGAAAAGCAGGATTTTTCGTATTTTTCAGATATTTCCCCTACATTTAGCACAAATTCACATACGACATCGTATTCCGAAAATTGCTGAATTCAACTCAGTACATGATAATGGCGAGTTTTAAAATCGAAGTACGTATTTATTTATTTATTTATTTATTTATTTTACGTCAAAAAACAGTTAAAAGCTGCGTATGACGTGCTATGGGGAAAAGTGAATTGTGTGCACATTTTCAAAATTCTGTGATCCCTACACTAAGTCATATACTACTTAAATTTTGAATTTTGAAAGGGAGAAAAAACAACAAAAAAACTCCCATGTAATAAAATCTATTTTCAAGGATAAATTTTCAAGGATAAATAAGCAATAAATTTTGAATTTTGAAAGGGAGAAAAAAAAACAAACAAAAAAAAACTCCCATGTAATAAAATCTATTTTCGAGGATAAATAAGCAATAAATTTTGGCTCTTATTACTTCCTGCCGCGGCAACATGGAAACGATAATTTGAATAATTGTATTTCCCACTGAATTCTAGAAGACGTGCACAGAAAATGAAGTTACATTTATGTCCAGAAGCAAATCAAGGGGCCATCTCAGCATTTGCTCAATGGATCAGGGAAACTGGACGAAAAACCTGATCGAGATGGGGGTCATGGACCCGGAAGCTGTGTTACAATAGTTGTTACAGGTTGTTTATACTCATTTATACAGTCCAAATGGTAATTAATGCATTATGTATCATTGTTAAAATTAATGTTACTTTTCTTGTGATGCTCAGTATAGTCTCTAATTGTATAGAAACAGTTATGCAGCAGAAACGATTTCACTTGTGATTTAAACTTTTCTATTGAATTTAATCGTTTAATGTCATCTGGCAAAGTGTTGTAAAATAATGTACATGTATTGTATGTGAATTTTTTGTAATGAGCTGTTGATACTGTCACCTGATGAATATGATTTCTACGTCGAGTGTTATAGTAATAGACTTCGGCATTTTCTGAAAATATATTCCCGCCCTTAAGCAAGTCATTTTTTACAAAAACCACTGATTCGTAAATAAAAAGACACGGTAATGGTAGAATTCCTAGATTAATGAAGAGAGGCTTACATGAATCACGTGGGTGGGATTTGGTTATTATTCGTACAATTCGTTTTTGTAATCTAAAAGTCTGGGAGCTATAAGATGTATTTCCCCAGAATATTATGCCATATCTCAGGCGGGAATGAACATTCGCGAAGTATACACAACGAGCAGTATGAAGGCTGACTGAATTTGCAAGAATTCTGAACGCGTAGCATAATGAACTTAATTTTGTGTTCAATTCATTTAAATGGACGTTCCATTTAAGGTTTGACTGAATTGAGAGACCTAAAAATTTTGTTGCCTTAACATCAGTCAATGGTACACTGTTCATTTTCAATGGAGCACAGAATTGTTTATTTGAAATGGAAAACTGCATTAAAATCGTTTTCTTTTCGTTTACTATTAATTTGTTATTTCGGAACCAATTTGAAACATCTGATATTGTACTATTTACGGTTTCTTTATTGCAAAGGATGTTCGTATCATCCGCAAAGAGAACCGTTCTTCCGTTTCGAATCGTCGAGGGCATATCGTTTACGTAAAGTAGGAACAGAATAGGGCCTAAAATCGATCCTTGAGGAACTCCACATGCAACGGGCAAAGAGTCGGAAAGGTTCGTACGTAATGTTCCATCATTCCAGTAAGGTATTTCAACTTTCTGAGATCGTTGTTTAAGGTACGAACATAACCAATCTAGAGCAATACCACGGATTCCATATGAAGGTAATTTTGAAAGTAAAATGTCATGATCAATGATGTCAAAAGCTTTTGAGAGATCTAAAAATAATCCAATAGGTGCCTCGTTTTGATCTAATGATGAGGCGACATCTTTAAGAAAAGAAAATATAGCTGTTTCCGTTGATTTTGATTTTCTAAATCCATGTTGGCAATCTGAAAGCGCGTCGTGTTTAGTGAGAAAGGTTTCCATTCGTACGTAAAAAAGTCTCTAATATTTTTGAAAAAACTGATAGAAGAGAAATGGGCCGATAATTTTGAATTTCATTTTTGTTGCCTTTTTTGAAGAGCGGCTTAATTTTAGCTGTTTTGAAAATATCTGGAAACGTTCCAGTGCATAAAGATGCATTAAATATGTGAGTTAACGGGTGTATAATGGCATACGCACAAGTCTTTAACAAAGAATCTGGGAATTCATCTAAACCGGACGAATATTTATTTTTTAGTTTACCGATTATTTTGAGAATTTCATAGGAAGAAGTTTCGGAAACGAACATTGTGTCTAAAATTTTGGGTGCACTGTCTGTTTTTGAATTTTGTGCCTGAAGACCCTTAGTGAGATCGGCAGCAATTCTCGAAAAGTATTGGTTAAAGAGACTAGCCACTGTTGCCGGATCGTTTACATTTATATCGTTATATTTTAAAACAACATTCTCTACGGGTTTTCTAGTTGATTTGGTAGTATTTTTTATTATATTCCACATTGCTTTTGTTTTATTATTTGAGTTCAAAATATTCTGTTCGTTTTTCATGATTTTAGCCTGCCTTAAGACTTTTCGTAACAATGTTTTGTATTTTTTAAAGTAGATAAGGAAATCTTGAGATACGTCATGACGTTTAGAAATGAAAGAAAGAATTCGCTTGTTTTTACAAGATGTCCTAATCTCTTGTGTTATCCAAGAATTGCTTTTCCGTGAAATATTTAATTTTCGTTTTTGAAGAGGAAAGGAAGTGTTAAAATGCATTGAAAGAGTTGAAAAAAAAGAATTATATTTGTCGTTTGTATCAACAGTATAAACCGCTTCCCATGACTCCTGCATCAAGTAATCAATGAATAATTTAATTTTACTTTTAGTAAACAATCTAGTCAAACGTGTATTATTTATTGTGTCAGTGATCGCATTTCTTATAATGGTAAGAATTTGTGCATCCTGGTCACTGTATCCTAAATCTTTGGTTTCAACTTCACATCGAGTAGTTTTGTTAATTATAATTTGATCAATTGCCTTCATCGAATGTTGTGTGATCCGTGTAGGTATATTAATTGTAATGTCTAAATTGAAGGAATTAATTAAATTGAGAAACTTTTCTTTCTCGCAAGATATGAGAAGTGTCACAAGTTTGCGAATCGCGAAGTTCTTGACTCACGCTTAACACATCACCAAACACTGCCTTTTGTGTTGGTGTTAGTATACTCTCTGGTTGGTGCAATATGGGTAGAGAACCTTGCACCTCAGAGCACTTATATGGTTGCCTGTGCACGTGCCTAGACGAGATATATGTGGAACAAACGTTTCACCAGGAACTCAATCGCTGATTTTCGATTAGTTCTTTTTTTTTTTTTAATTTATTAACACTTCTACAATACATGTAAATTTGTTTGACCTTCGATTAGTCTCGCACCTATTCTTTGATGACATCGGTGGTACCACTTTACAAGTTTTTCGATCGAAACGACCATGTTATTATGTCCATCATATTCAACGGATATTTAACTTCTTTTGTAGAAGAGCGCAGTGGAAGCTATCTTTTCTCGCAGCCTAAACCGAGATTGAGAGTGACGGTGTCCGAATTGCCAGGGAGCACGAAGAAAATGAACCTGCGGATATCTTGACGTGGTTGCGCCCCAAGAAATACGAGTAGACCCTATTTTTATCGCTGCATTGTTGCTCCAGGCAGCGAAGGTAATAATATAAAATTAAATGGTACAAATGTTGGTACAAATTTATAGTACTACATTTTTTCAATTTTCCTTTCGTGTAAAGTATTAGAAATAATGTTAATGTAATCCAAACCCAAACAGTTCAAACAAAATGCCTGTGGTGCATACCAGCGTTTATTTCCATAGCCAGGAACAGTAGTCATCTCAAATTTGTACAAATGAAACACCATAATCAGCGATCAAAATTTCTTCAAGTAGAGAAGTAATTTGTTAGTTCGAAGTAAATTTTATTACCTTCCATCAATCTACTCGTCTATATTTGTGTCCAAATTACATAAAAATTCTCATATTTTCGAAAAATTCAATACGACCTTTTTTGAAGATCTGTATTTGATGAACATATTTCATTTTAAAAAAATATCTTCCCAATTGAAGTTGTTTGAAGACAAAAAAATTATTTTTTTCAGGTTTTGAAAAAAACAAGCCTATCAACCAATCCAAACCTGCACCATTCGCTTAAGCGTCCTTTACGCTTTCTAAAGTCTAAATTTAATCAAAACAAATAGCGTTTTTTTTTAGAAAAATTGTTTAAAAATGTCAATGTTTGACACACAATTTCGCAAAAAAATACTCATTTTAGAAAAATTGAACATGACATTATTTAAACATGTTTTTGATGAACACTTTTCACTAAGAAAAAAATATCTTCGTAATTGTAGTTGTAGGAAGACGGGGAAAAAAATTGAAATTTTGCAATTTTCAAAAATCAAAATTTTCAACGGAAATGGTACCTGCACTCTGAAACATCTTATATGCTTTCCGAGGTGAAAATTGAATAAAAATTGTTGATGCCTTCTTTGAGAAAAAAGTTGTTTAAACAAAATTAAAGATTTCCTTCATTTCACAAAAAAAATTACACGAAAAGTACTTAAATTGTCGAAAAATTGTATAAAACCTAATTCGAAGTCTATCTTTAAGGAACAGATTGCATTAAGGGGAAAATCTCTATCTGTATAAATGTAGTTCTAGGAAGTCGTCGAAATATGTTCAACTTTTGCAATTTTCGAAAAATCAACGTTTTGTTCACTGTCAGACGGACGGACTTTTTGGCGTCAACCGAGATTTCGATATCAAGGACCAACAAAACATGGATTCTGGCTACACCACGTATTATAAGATTCCTTTTCTAAAAGTAGCAACTGGATTTATCCACTTCTTTGTTTCCAGGGCCTGGCAATAAGAGTTTTGCTGCCGAAAATTCGCCACTTTTTCCCGCAGCATTACATAACTTTCTCTCTACTGCGTAAGCGGTAGAAGGTAAAAATATGTTGTAATATGCGAAAAAGAACCTGGAAAATTTATATTCTCAGACCTGGAAAACCGGGAAAAAACTTGAATTCCAAAAAGTAAAATCGCTGGTCAGCCTGGTTGTGACTACTTAACTACTTTTATCACGATAATTGCACAAGTCAAAGATGTTTTGAATTGACTGCACCGACCGGGAATTGAAGGCGAATTTCCAGGGGGACGCTAGCAGTAGGGATGTTCCAATTCGATTTCGGAATCGATTCATTTCTTTCGATTCTTAAGGAATCGGTATTCGGTTCTTGCTGTAATCGATTCAAATTACCTTCGACTTTTTTTAAAATATGCATATTCCTGCGCTTTAATTATATTTTTCACAATTTTTGTCGTATTTATTATTAAATTTGTTAGTAGTTTTATTATTAATTTTATAGAAGTCATTGCGTTTGATTTTTACTTCCCACAATGCCTCCACCTTCAGTATCGCAGAAGATCGAAAGTGCTGTACGCATTGGCGTGCATCGCAGTGTATAAGAACGATTTTCCTAAGGATGAGCTAAAGTGATAGCTAGTGCTGGCAACATAACTGAAGGTTCTGTGGTCGTTGTGCCCTCGAGCCCATTAGACTCCCTTCCTGCATTCGTTCGTTGGCTAACTTGTAAATGGCTTCGACGCTTCTTTTTGTGATGTCCTCGTCCGACAAAAATATAGTGCGCCGCGAGAAATAATTGAAATTAGGAAGTGTAGTGTTATGTGCTCGTCTGTAATTTTTTTCTATAAACATTACATTACATTTCCTTTTTGTGTGATAAATATTATGTTTATTTTAAAATCGAGACTTCAATGCGAGATGCGTACCGGTGCACGTGTTTCCGGCTTAAAATCGTTTTTCTTTCTATTTATATTCGTGGCAGTTTTCTTTTACTGATTGTGAGAGCATGTTCAGAGATTTTCCACGTACGTAATTAAATTTAAATATTTCCCGGACTCGCGTACGTGCATAAACCTCAGAGAAATTCTTGGACTTCTGGATAGTGATGTCTTCACAGGAGCCATAACCAAACATTTTGGCGGGGCAGAACAGCTGTCGCGGCGGAAGGATACTTCTCTGAATTACATGTGATGTTCACTTGTTACGCGAACTGTCACTTTGGCTCATCTTTAGGAAAATCCTATAAGATCGTGGCGTGCACAAACTCCCTAGTGATGCGAAACGTGAAACGTGCACAGAAGCTCGATAGTGCTTTCGATTGCTTTAAAGTTCGAGGTGACAAAAAAGGTAGTTTGTGCACGCCATTGATATCCAGAATGACGTCACAAAGTTTGGGGGGGAAAGTGTTGGGTGGCAACCTCTGCAGTGCACGTAAGCGATTCTTAGAGAATTACTAACAGGTTTTCGGCTGTATTATGCGGTTACCGAAGTGCGTGTGTCTTGTCACATTTGTTATTTACAATGATATTTGCTTTCTTTCGGTTTATTTAGGTTCTGGCTGCGAATTTCGTGGACAAATTGGATAAAAAACTATTTTATTAACACACGCCAACGTCGCTACTTTATCTTTTTGAAAACGGTTGGAAGTAAATATTATCGTGGTCTTAGCGATAATGGCAAGGTGATGTATTATAATAAAATAAACTGTATGAAACATTTGGTTCCACGTGCCCTTTCATCGGTTATGAAAAGTCCCAACGAATTCCGAGCCCCTGTGCTATTCGCATAGAAGGGACTCCTGTATATTTTTATAAACTGTCAGGTTTTTAAATATGTATTTTAGAAAATTGTATTAATTATTATTACCGATATTACCTACTTGAATAATTGTTTGGAAAAAATCCAGAATGTTCATAAACGTAGTCCCAAAAATGTTCATAATTTTTTGGGACTTTCAACACCAGAGTCTAATATAATCTAACCATAAGTTAACCAGATTCTAATACAATGTAACTATTAATTTTTCAATGTATTAATTGTTATAAATATAAGGTTATTTAAACTATAAATCTTGCACTTTTTTATCATATTTTTAAAAAATGTTTGGAGTTTCCTGTGCTGAATTCAAATTTTGATGATTGAATTTCAATATTCAAGTCACACGCTTAAAATATTACTTGTTATCCCCAATAATTTTAATGTTAACAATTTTTATGAAACATATTTTCAATATCTTCTGCTTGGCAAGTTTTTATGAACATTTGATGCCATTTCTTGCAATACAATAGGGACAGGACTTGATACCTCTGGTGGCAGAAGAAAACAGTTGATTTGCTGATCTACCTAATATTTAGCGTTGCTTTTACACAAATAAAGTCGTGAAGAAGATGTCTTAGATTTTACACAAATAAAGTCGTGAAGATCCACAAAACCTTAGTAGCTCATACATGTTATGACGCTGTTTGTACAACACGTTCAGTAAATGCAAGTAAATGACAACTTATTTATCGAGAGCTATGTTCTTTATTGGGTTGTTTATATTACTGCAAAAATGTGGAAAATCTACATACGTTTTCACGAGAAACATATGATAATGACATGAAAAGTTTAGTTGTGTGAATTGCGAAGATGGGCGGAACCTGTAACCTACTGTAATTGACTTGAAATAACCATCTAACTTCTCTTGCGTCAAAGCAGAAATCTATTTTTGTCCTCTTTGTTCCGAGGATGCGATAAATTTACATTCCTGATTTTTGGGAACAGTAGGGGATCTAAAAAGCTTATTTTCTCTCTCCTGACCCCGTTTGCCCCAGTTCACGGACACAAGTTGGTTATCGTGAAAATATAATTTAATTTTAGAGAAAAAAAGAGCATCTCACCGCGAGAAAGGACCTAAACAAAACCAAACCCTTTTTAAATCATTAAAGGCAGAGGAAAACCTTCAACGAAAAATGAAAGCGTGCGCAGATGATTTTTTGCGATGGATAAAACACATTAGTGTCAATTTTCTTTTAAAACGTTGTGATATTTATTTAGTCAAAAAACTGTATGTGACGTATGGGGGGGGGGCATACGTCACATACAGTTTTTGACTAAATAAATATCACAACGTTTTAAAAGAAAATTGACACTAATGTGTTTTATCAATGGGGGGGGGCATACGTCACATACAGTTTTTGACTAAATAAATAAATATCACAACGTTTTAAAAGAAAATTGACACTAATGTGTTTTATCCATGAGCGCACGACTTGTAGCAGCCTGCTGCTTGCCACCCAGAGGCGACGGTGCTGCCCTCCGTACTAAAAGTCACGTGTTCTGGACATCTCTATAGCGGACAGCACTATCGATCTTCTGTGCATTCGCAGATGCATAGAAGTGATGCGGAACTCGAACTGCGCATGCGCAGAAGATTGATAGTGCATTAACGTTCGAGGATGCACAAACTACCTATAGAGATGAGTGGACACCGCAGCGAACTGCAATCGACAGCAAGCTCAACCTTCTGCACTTATTTTTTTATGATTTGTGCTCTGATGTAGAATGTCGAAGATAATTTAACTTTTTGCTTCTTGATGAGATATTTCAAGGAGAGCGGGTTCGTTTTTTTTCAGGACGTTTTTTTTTTATTTAATTTTTTTTAAAAACTTTGTTGCGTCTACAACTTGACGCAACGCGTCTCCAAGTCCCTTAAGGGGCGTTGAGCGCTTTGCGCTGGGGAGTAGTCCTCCATTAATCTTATGTCATGTCACGTCACGTCGCAGTCAGTTGTCAAGAGGACCGCCAGGTAGTATCTCCGCGTACGCGCATCCTGCGTCACTACCCAGCGGCCAGAATTGGGAAGGAATAAGGATTTGGGGAGAGTTTAGGACACTTCACAGGGGTCGGACTAGCCCTTGTGAAGCAGCCAAATTCGTTTTGTTGGAACAAACTTCAAATGAGATTCGACGGGAATCGAACCCGGACCTCAGTGGTGAAAAGCTAGCGACTTGTGCCACGAGCGAGCTGTTGTTGTTGTTGTTGTCGTCGTCGTCGTCGTCGTTTAAACACTTCATATGCATCTTTGTTAACTAGATTGTTTAGAAAGGCGATGCCTTTTAGGAGTGCTGTTAGCGAAGACTTCCATGCATTAGTCTAGTGAATGGTGATGACTATACTTGGGTTTTTCTAACGTGGCGGCTAGTATCTCGAAGACGGAATTCGGCACGACTTTTTGCGTCTTTCTTGGTCCTGCCGCAAGATGTCGCATGATCGCGACCGCATCAAGTAGTGCTGCAGACCAAACGACTATAGCGGCAGGACTGAAAATGACTCAACAAGTTGTGCCGAATTCCATCTTGGAGATCAGCCGCCACGTTAGAAAATCCCAAGTATATACTCCGATTTAAACGTAGTGGCACTTCAAGGACACGAGCTGAAAGGAGAGGAGGACATTGTCATCAAATCGGGAGCTCGAATACCGAAAATTTAAGTCGTAACAAAGCTCGCGATGGGACGACAGTGTCCCCCTCTGCGTCGAACTCGTGACCTTTTAAGTGTCATTATGTTTACATAGAGATGAGTGGGCGCCTTACCCTTTTCGCCGATGGTGTCCTCGATGAATCGCACAGCGGCGCGGACGTCGTCTTCGCTTCGCGGGTCGAGGCGCACCAGCACCACGTCGCGGTGCAGATGGCGGCGCATCCAGTCGGCCTGCGGCGAGTCCAGGTCTTGCATGCCCGCGAACACCAGCATATCCCGTGCCGCGCACCGCGTTACCAGCTGCCACCCAACGCTCTGGTCCGCACCTGTAGCACACCCAGCCAGGGGAATGAGGCATCAATACAGGCGGGACATACAATGGAGGTTAGACATGCCTTCATATTTCAAACTTCCACAGCTGGAGACCCAATCGATAGCTTGAAGTTCGACCCGGCGAAGTTCGACCCGGCGAAGTTCGACCCGGCGAAGTTCGACCCGGCGAAGTTCGACCCGGCGAAGTTCGACCCGGCGAAGTTCGACCCGGCGAAGTTCGACCCGGCGAAGTTCGACCCGGCGAAGTTCGTTACTGTAGATGACCTATGTAATTTTTTCTTGCCCTATACGTACGTATATTCGTTCATCTTGAGTCCGTCTCTCCATGTCTGTCCGTGTGTCTGACCCTGTGTCTGTTCGTGTATGTGGCCGCGAGTCTGTCTGTTCGGCATCAAGAATCCACAAAACTGGAATTCTGGCTACACCACGTGATGGAGGATTTTTTGTCAGTTTAGCAGCTGGATTTATCCACTTTTTCGTTATCAGGGCCCGACAATGATTTTTTTCTGCCGAAAATCCGCCATTTTTTCTTGCAGCTTTACATAACTTTCTCTAGACTACGTATATTACTCGGTATATACGTACTCATACGCGAAAGTAAAAATGTACATAAAAATGAAATATGACTCCTTGTTGAATTCTCCAAATTTTCGAAAATTGGAAAAGTCAGAAATTTTTTCAGTGTCTTCCTACAGCTACAATATTCACTATAGATTTTTCTTTCATATGAAATTTGTTCTCCACAATTAGTTCCTTGTAATTTTAGGGAAACATGGGCAAACATTAAGAACAAAATTTTCTCAATAATCACTCGAATTTTTGTCTTTAAACTTTTTGTACGGATAGTGCTAAATACACTGAATAAAAATGAGACAAACCTATTTTGATGTAGTCTTTTGACGTTTCAAAATACACAATGAATTTTATTTAAATATCTCTCATTCATATTTACATTACGGCGGTTATTTATGCGTGATTGCATTTTCTGAAAACACGAGCTCAAAATTGCGCAATTTTTTAAGTATTCGAAGGAGATTTTCTTAGAAACAGTTCCATTTTTTTCTTCAAGTTTTACTCTTTTATAAATTTTCTCCTTAAAGTTATATTTCAATTCTACTATTAGGCGACCGAATCATTGAGACAATGCAGAAAAATGTCTTTTAGGCGCTGATAAGCAGCAGTTGGGAAGAGGGTGAGGTAAAATCGAAAACCTAGCACAAACTAAAGACTTTAGGAAACTAACGAGTAAAGGAATGTCAGTGTCATTCTCTGGAAAATTTCTTTTCGTAGTGTAGCGGAAACGGTGATATTTTAATGTTTATTTATAGTTTCATATGTGCTTCGGTTGTTTCTACAATTTAGTACTCACGTTATTTTGTGAATTTTATTAAACTAGTGGCCTGCAGCAGTAAAATGCTGCTTAATAAAAGCAGGTTCTCCAAAGGGTTCTCCAAAAAGTAGCAATCAGACTGCTCAAGAGCGAGTATAACACAACACATTAAATAACAGCAACAAATCAAATATTTGGACAGTTTTAACGATAACGTAATCCTGTAGCATTTTATAGTATATACAGTTGACTCTGGTTATAGTGAAGTCGGATAAAGTGAACCCTCGGTTATAGTTAATTTAAGTGACTGGTCCCTTTTCACTAACATCACAAATAGTCATAAGAATATTCGGTTTTAGTGAACCTGAACCTCGGCTATAGTGAACGTAGGAAATACAATATCCTGGAAATTAATTCCCTTCTGAAAAGAAAGTATATCGCCTCAGTGCCACAAATTCTAACACTAGCCAGCTTGAAAAAAATATCGTCGGCCAAAAGTCATATTTGAAGAAGTCTCCCCTTAGGTGAAGGTAGCAGACCCGAAATGGGAACCTTATTGAATGAATACCTTACGCCCTTCATTTTCTTTGTGGAAACAAAGGCCTTGCCCTGCGTAGGCTACAACTGGCGGCGGCAACGCGCGATTGCTTGCTTCAGTTTCAATCTTGGTGTTACTTGATATTCCGCGGGACAAAGCGCGTTGAGTTCTACGTAGGCGACAGGACGCACGAGACAGCCACAGCCTCACAGCCTGGTGCAGTACCCGCTGTGCCGGGCGGAAAAAGGATCAGTTTCATTAGCGGCGTGCGCCATCCCGCTACCGATAGGATCTCGTATGTTATAAGACGAGGCCTTCGGAGAAAGGGACGGTATTCTAACAGCGCAAGAAACTTTGAAGGGTTTCAAGCGGCATTACGATTCTTAAAAGACAGAGGACAATGTAGTATTAAGTATGGAATGAGCACGAATTCTCGAGAAGGATCTAGAGAAATTACTAATGGAAAAACGTACGAAGCAGCGATTGAAAATAATTGACTTTTTAATGACAAATAAAGATATTGAAATTTTCAGTTGCTGTTAATGTATTTTGCCGCGTCTCTATATTAATAAAATCAATAATTGTGGAGAAATTGTATTTAATTTTGGACATCATCGGTTATACTGAACCAAAAATATTAGTCCCTAGAAGTTCAATAGAACCGGAGTCGACTCTATACATGACAACAGTTATTTTCATGCCAAGAATATAAAAAAATGCTGTTCCATGTCGTAACACGTGAATACGGACATTTAGTAGCGGGTGGCCTCTTTGGAGCATGACGCCAGCTGTGTCGTAAACAGCCCCGTTGAATATGGAATTTCAGTCGCTGCATGAGAATTAGCGGAATAACACAATCAAATATTTGCATTTTTCGGTAAAAATCAAACGGTTCAATTGTTTGTAAATTTAACCCTAGTTCCTTGATTTCTAACGAAATCATTGACACTTCTTACATGGTCGGGGGGTTCTTTCAATATCTGTGCGTATTTGATTGTTTTTCGTGTTTCCGGGTGCGTCAACGGATTTGGTCATTAGTCCCGTTAGTGTAGTGCATGTTTTTTCTCGGGAGATGGCGGTGATCTTCCCCCGCTGGATGGCGAGATCCGGCGCCGACCTACCGTCGGCTAGTGGGGTTTTCCCTTAGCTAGGACTCTCCCATCAGCGGAGCACCGCCCCAGCCGGGACAAGCTCTAAGCTCCCGACCGGTCTCCCGGAATATGTGGTTGTGTAGCGCATGTTAGTGTGTGTGTAAGGGGAAAGGATAGGACAAGCAAGAGGAAGGAAGAAGGTAAACGAAGATGTGAATGTAAATATGTCTTCAAGAATAACGGGAATAATACGAGTTTTCAAGATTCATTATGCTACGTTTTGCGAATTAAATGCGAGCGTAACTCTACGCTATGGCGGTTCCACTGATTTATTTATTTATTTACGTAAAAAACAGTTAAAAACTTTATGATGTGCATTAACTCAGTCAAAACAAGGTATTAGATGTAAATTGTTACTATAAATGTATTTGTTATATTGCTTACTGAATATGTAAGACTATGAAGAAAATATTCAGAACTGATAATTATTATATTAACTGATAATTATTATATTAACTGGTAATTATTATATTAACTGGTAATTATTATATTAACTGGTAATTATTATATTAACTGGTAATTATTATATTAACTGGTAATTATTATATTAACTGGTAATTATTATATTAACTGGTGATTATTATATTAACTGGTAATTGTTATATTAACTGGTAATTGTTATATTAACTGGTAATTGTTATATTAACTGGTAATTGTTATATTAACTGGTAATTGTTATATTAACTGGTAATTGTTATATTAACTGGTAATTGTTATATTAACTGGTAATTGTTATATTAACTGGTAATTAATTATTATTATATATGCAGTAAATTCTACAATGAAATTAAATTTGGAAACAAAGGATTCGCGCCCTTGCGTCATCAACGAAGGCGTGTGCGCGGCTTGTGATAAAAAAAGAATTTTCTCGCCTGAGCTTCCTTTCTTCACTCAAATCTTGCCTCCAGTCTTATTGACAGGTACAGTCAGCATCGTCAACTAATTCCGACTTCAATTAAGCTATCATAAATTTTAACGTAAAACGTAAGATAAATGAATACAAATTGTTTTTACTCTGCTATAATTTATTTTCTCTAATTGCATTTTCAAGGAGAAGGGGGTGTTGCAAACGTTACATAATTATTTAAGAGGGTTTTAAGTGTGCGTTACAGAGGAGAAAGGGGTTATAAAAAACACTCCGCGTTACGTAATTTTTGGATGACCCCTTTCCCGCATCATGCTCTGAAATTTTGTAGAATATAAACTGACCACAAACAACTTCATAATCAGTGAAAAATTTTCATTTCATTCAAAATGAAATAAAATGAATGTGAAGGTAACTGCTACTAATAAAATAGCAATTCAATAATAATAATAATAATAATAATAATAATAATAATAATAATGGTATTAACATATTCTTAATGCCTAACATAATTCAATAGTATTGCCTATGCAGTTTACAGTAATTTCTAAGTCAATGTGGCGGTCCTTTTAAAACAAATTGACTTGTCAGGTTTCCGTCTTATAGGAGATTACCATTAATGCAATACGTAAATTAAGAACATCATTTTCGATGTATATTTGTTGGCGGACAAATAATGAACATAACTCCCTTGCTGCAGGGGGATGAAAGAAACGAAGGTAAATTAAGAACACGTAAAGCATAGGTAAATTCAATTACAAACATTTATTTAATAATGTACTGCAAAATTGAGCATAAGAACAGTATTTACCGTATCAAATCTTAGTTACTACCGGGAGCGGTAGCTCAGTGCATCAACTGATGTCACTGCAGCACCTCTGACCGGGAGGTTCTAGGTTTGAGTCCTGACGGCAGCACAATTTTTGACATTAGCTTTTCAGCTAGGTCGAATTCAGTCGCTGTCTGAATGAGAATTCTAGAGGCCAGCTGCTCTGATCGGTAGTTTTCCGTGGTTTCTCCGATCATCACCAGGCGAATGCCGGAACAGTACCCTACCAAACGGGCCACGGACCGCGCGCGATCTTTCCTTCCTCTTGCTTGTCCTATCCTTTCCCCTTACACACACATTAACATGCACTACACTACCACATATTCCGGGAGACCGGTCGGGAGCTTAGAGCTTGTCCCGGCTGGGGGGGGGGGTGCCCCGCTGGTGGGAGAGTTCTGGTTAGGGGGAAACCCCGCTAGCCGTCGGTAGGTCGGCGCCGGATCTCGCCATCCAGCGGGGGAATATGACCGACATCGTCCGAGCGAAAACATGCACTACAATTACGGGACATTACATAAGCTGTTGACTCTCCCGGAATCAGTAACCAACCAAAACCAAAGTTATTTTCCCAAGGTTCCAGTAGAGAAGAGCGATTCAAACTTCATGGAGATTTCCTGATCTCTAATGTGTTTTAAGCTCCCCTTCCATATTAACTCATACAAGGCTAGGTTCTCCTCGGACATCTTCCCTCCGACCGGCCCGTGTTAATGCAATTGGGCTCAGGGCCCCCAATGCTCAAGGGCCCGGAAGTTCTTTAAAAAATTATTTAATACTAAATTTTTAAAAAAATTAATTAAAAAAGTGCATAACAAGTTGTGCATGATTAAACTGTATGCAAATATTGGCATAATGGAGTCCATACTTGCAGAGTTCCTTGTACAAAAAAAAACTTACATTGTTAAGAACTTTACGTCAAAACACAAAAGAAACTCCGGATAAACTGAAAACCAGTAACAAACAATTAATATTTTTCCAATGTGTTTGCTCACACCAAAAACACCGTTCAACAAAAATGCATTTTGGAATTCTTTCTTATCTAAAATTAGTAAAACTACCGTAATTTGTTGCCGAAAAAATGAATATATCATTAGATACTGTTTGCTAGCTCTAGTTTTTAAGATACATTAATTTCATGTACAAATACTAAAAATATACTTTGGAATTCTGTATATTGTAGCGAAAAATATTTCACTATTCCCATCGTGCATTGTAATTCTTAGGCGGGGGCTTCAGAGGCACCTTAAGTATTAAGAGTAATATTCTTCTTCGGTGCATCGACGGGTTAATAAGTGTAGCTTGCAGACACCACTCCATCACGAAAAGTATCGAATTATAATTTTCTTCCACCTTTCGTATTTAACGCGGTGACATTAAAATTTAATATTTAGGTACATCGCTTGCCGCTTACGTCAAGAGTATGACACTGCAGGTTCATTTCATTAAATGCAGTTTAAGGATCATTTGAATTGAAAAGAAAGCTCTGTGCTTGAATGATATGCAGTAAATTCATTGCATATTTTTACAGGAATTACAATGGAGTAGTGGTTCTTTGTCTCCATCCATACCCTCAATATTTAACGTTCAGCTGTCTCGGCGTTTTGCACATCTTATTGCCCGAACGAACTGTCGATACAGCTGCTTCTCTGTAGAAAAGCTGAGTGACACATGCTAACCAAGGCACATGTGAAGGATAAGACAACGTCAAAGAAAATTGTATTGTCACAATCCAAGTGAATAATAGTATAGTTTTATCACGAAAATAATAGAATAGTATTATCACGAAAGAAAAGTTTACAATATTAATCATATTTCGTGGAAACAAAACAATGCAAGGCCCACTAAAATAGATCTTTTTTGAAGCAATACTATTACCCCCGCACGTTTTGAGCCATAGAATACCTACCCCCCACTCCTTTACTAACATTAGTTGAATTATAAGTGAATGCAACGACCATTGATGATTGAATGAACTTGGACATTGTTGAAATCTAATAAGCAGAAATGTTTGATAATATATATAAATAATGGAAACTATTTTGCATCCAAAAACGAGCTACAGATGTGATATTGGAATCCTGTCGTCGAAATAACCCCCCCTCCACTACTGTCGCATCTAACGAAATGAGGGCCCAAGAAAATGTGCGTCATAAAATGCATGCCTCCGGTGGAAAAGATGTACTTGAATTTCTGAAAATTTGAAAAAATGCTGCTAATTTTGTCATCTAGAGTACACACTTTTACAGCTTTTAAGAAATCTCATTTCTGCGGCTCTCACTTTATTTATTTCTCTTTTTGAGAG
>BLKR01016296.1:0-31859 GCA_011170035.1 Teleogryllus occipitalis | reverse complement strand
ATGTGCACACAATTCACTTTTCCCCATAGCCCGTCATACGCAGTTTTTAACTGTTTTTTTGACGTAAATAAATAAATAAATAAATAAATAAATAAATAAAATAGACAATTTTGAAATGATTCAGAATTATTTAATTTTTTTATATTAACATAATTGTATTTAATTGAAAATAATTTATATCTGAAATTTGAAAGAGGATTTATTGAAAAAAGTCTGAATGTGATTTTAAAGAAAGCACATACGACTATTTTAATAGCATGCTATTGGTTTTACAAAATTGACATTTCTTAAACTAAAGACTTGTATAATCATAATTAATTTTATGGAAGGAACGTATCAGGTGGTTTGAAAAGTTTAGTTGAGGAATTTTCATGGTAGAGTATGTAATGGTACAGTTCAATCGGCAAGAAGGGTGACGATCGAAATAAATGATCGAGATGGAATGAATTCTGTCGATAAAAGGGGAGGTTCCGAGTACGGATCCCGGTCGAATAAAATATTTGCACTTCATGAAAATCCATTTGCAGTACGTAATGGTTCGTAAGCTAAATCGGTTTATTTAACCTGAAGTAAAAGGGAAAGGAACACGTCCGAGAAAAAGATCTCTTTTGTGTTTTTGAGTATTGAGTGTCTTCACGTAGGTGCATTGCATTTCATGTTTCTGACACCACGGTGAAGTTTATTTACCTTGCCTTCTCGGCATCATCTTTTGTGAGCATCGTACAACACCCTGCACTTTGATGTCTGAACGGTTCTTTACATTTGGGTGCCAAGTTTCAGTTGAACCCGTTGTTTGTAGAGCGCAAGCCAGGAACGGCATCCGCACATCTCGTCGGTTCGCCACCCGACCTCATTAACCCGTCATCTAGCTTTATTCCACTTCAGGTAATTGGACTGCACACCGCGGGACAAACGCTGCTTACACTAGGATCACAGAACTTTCTAGATTTATCCCTCTAATCTAGCAGTTACTGGGGCGTGTCGCTTCAAATAGTTCGCCTTCTCACCAGCTAGAGCGCGCGGTGCTCGCACCCCAAGAAAACCTCGCTTCGCGCTCCCGCTTGGCGCGCCGCCTGAAAGCCGAAGTGGCTCGGACTTCGCACCTCGCAAATCCACCCTCGACGGGGTGCAAGCCGGCGCACGCTTCCCGCGAAGCCGACCTGGGTGCACGCGCGAGTTAAAAATACGCGCGCGCGGGAGCGTTTTCGCCCGCTGAGTCGTCGCGGTCTTTGGCCTGAATCCGCGGCGCCTGCTGTTCGCCGGTGGCGAGAATATGCGCTCAGGCGTGAGTCAGGGGGGATAAAGTTAATGGAAAAAAGTTGAAGTAATGGAAGGAAATGGAAGAATCAGATGCAAAGAAATGAAGAACAAAGCGCTGGAAGAAAGGAAGATAAGGTCGACCGCATATTAAGAGGCGAAAAACGGTAGGTAGACGGAGAGGTTAAATTGGGAATATTGAGTTAAAAAACATAAAATCAAGGTGGAATGATAATGGAAATTTCTTAAGTAAGAGGAAGAGTAAGAGGAAATGTGAAGGAAATAACTGAGAGCGACGGTGAACCGTTTGGCGAGGATTGTGAAAAATGGGAAAAGAGAGGAATACTCTTGTAGAGAACGGAAGAGGTTCAGGGGAACTGATGCCAAGTCCGTGAGACCAATAAATAGGAAGAAATATGGAGAATCAGAAACAGAAAGATCAAGAGCGAGAGAGCAAGAGAGAGCGCCAGACGCAGAGACAAAGACATATTTAAAGAGAAGACATTAGAACGAGGGAGGGGGGGTAATATAGGAACTCCCTCTAGAGGCGAGAGTGCATTCCTTTTCACGTTATTTTCAAAAACCATATTTCACGCATCCGCGTCGGCTGGAAGGGGGGGTGAGGAGGGGAAAGGAGGGGGAGGTGGGGCGGGGTGGCGCGTCGCTCTGGCCGTTGAGGCGGGAGGGCTGGCGGCTATAAGCGGGGCCTGAGTCACAGGCGGGCGTCGCGGACGCCACCAGATCGCGCTAGCGTCGCTGACGCCAGCGACGACGGCGTTGACGGCGCTGACGAAGATGACGGCGTCGGCGGCGCGGCGATGACAGGGCGGACGTGCGACCCGCGTCGACTCTCTGCCCCCCCCCCCCCTTTCTTCCATCTCCCTCTCCCGCCCGATTCCGATTCAGCGCACTTCTAGAGTATGTGCGAGAGTGGTTGACCAAAAAATAACCATTACGTTTTTACGAAATTCGTGAATGTATTAAATGTAAACTAGTCGCGCGTTTTATTTTGGAGTACTGTGTTTCCAATGCTGTTAAAATTTCCGGGCGGAACGTGTATATTTATACTCCCGAGGGCAATAAATTTACTTTCAAATTATTTTAAACGAGTATTAAGAGCGAATCAAGATTGAATTAATAGTCGAATTAGTGAATTACGAAGTTGTATGCTCAGTAAATATTTATTCACTGTCGACAGGAGCAGTTCCTGTATTACTAAAAGTCATGTGTTTATTTATCTTATATTAATGCAGCCATGTCTGCAGAATTTAGTGTTAAAGGCAGTAAAATTATTTTTTTTAAATTATTATTTTTTTAATTTTGTGGATAGTAAGTAATATACAAGCGATTTTAATAGTGGATGTGTTACAAATCGTTTGCTGCTGATCATTAAAATATTCTCATTCTATTGCCCATTGTGTCTATGCAAAATGTTTGTTTGTGATAGCCCTTATTAGCGCCTTAGAAGTCATGAAATTATCGAAATTGTTTAGAAAATTGATTCAGACGTCTGAGCGATCAATTGCACAAACAACTGTTCCTGACTTCTAGTTTTCATGAAACGCCTGAAATTATAAACTTATCACATTTCGCTGCCCGCCATCGTTCTCGATGAATCATCCAATGCGCAATTGTGCCAAATTGGAGAATTATCCAGTACGTTTTCATACGCCGGGAAAGGGATATGTCTCAAGAAACTGACGTGATCATTCTCCCAATTACGCATCCCCGAAATGAGCGAGTGTCTAAACCATCCGGCTAGTGACCTTTGCACCGAGAAGGGGCGCGAGCGGCAGACTGTGATTCCAGCTAAGAACTTGCTCGTGCTAATTCGCAATGTTGGTGATCTCATTCACAACTCTCCGAAGAACACATTTAGCGCGCTGACCGCCAGAAAAAACAGAAGTGAACGTTGCTCGCGCTTCACACATCCTTACGTACCACATGCTGACACAATCACTGCGAGGACAACTCTCCCTCTGAACATCAGACTAGCACAAATTAACGATCTCACATATCACACATTACCACGTACTACACGCCTCCACAGTCAATACGATTGATTTATTGATTAGTGATGCCAGGCGCGTCAACTGCTAAAGTTATTAGTTCTATAAGTGTAGTGAATAGCCGACCTGGGTGGCCGAGGTGGCTAAGAGCGAGTACCGACTCAGCGCTTCGGTCCGAAGGGTCGCGGGTTCGAGTCTCGCCTTGGGCATGGCTGTTTGTCCCTTGACTTTGTGTGTGTTGTCGCGGAGGGCCTCGCGTTCTGCTAACCCCAGATCAGAGGAGCCCGCAAGTGTTTGTCTAGTGTATGGTCGAATATGCGTCCCTTCGGGACGTAAAGGGCAACCGGCTGTCGGCTGGATAAAAGCCCTAGGAAAAAAAGTGTAGTGAAATTTTTTACCCCGGGAGGTGGCGGTGATCTTCCCCCGCTGGATGGCGAGATACAGCCCCGACCTATCGTCGGCTTGCGAGGTTTTCCTCAATCATGATCTTCCACCAGCGGTAGACAAGCTCTAATTTCCCGACATGTGGAAATGTAGTGCATGTGAGTGTATGTGTAAGTAAGGGAAGAGGAAGGGAATATCGTGCGCGGTCCGCGGCTCGTTTGCTAGGGTACTTCTCCGGCATTGACCCGGTGTTCATCAGACACGCCATGGCAAACCACCTATGAGAGCAGCCGGACGCTAGAATTATCCCTCACACAGAGGCTGAAATCGACCTAGCTAACAAGAAGTGTGGAAAATGCTGCCACTCTCGGGACTCAAACCCTAGGACCTCCCGGTCCGAGACACAGCAGTGACATCAGTGAGCCACCGTTGCCGGTCGGAATGATCGGGTTCTCATTCCCTCCCCACCCGAGGACAGCTAGCGCTCTTGGGCAAACACAAGTTTAACGATCCTCCCACCTCACACATTCCCACGTACTTCACGCCTCCGCAGCCAACCCGACCTTTGCGACCTTTTCGTCGAGAGGTCGCCGCGGAACGCGCAGCCCCCCGTTTTAGCGCGGTTTGTTTGCACGCGCTCTTCTTTTTTTTTCTTCTCCGCGCGCGCGCCGCCCCCGCCGCGCGTCACCGGGCGCGGTGAAATTTAGCAGCGTGCGCGCTCGCACCCCCAACCCGCCCCCGCCCCCGCACTCTGGCTCGCGACGGCCGTCACTGCGGGGCACACCTCGGCGTCATCCGCGTGAGCTGGCAGGAGCTCGTGACTGCATCCGGGGCTTCTGACATTAAACAAAGTCGTGGGATTTGGGGTTCCACCACGTTATGAAATGTTCTAAATCTGTTTTCACTAATTACAAAAATTGTGGCTAATTTATACGTACTTCTATTTTTCCTACGTATTTTATGCTTTGAAGAACATTTATTGGTACCATTATGTTACCATAAATAATGCATATTGTGAAATAGTTGCTAGTAAAGGATTTTACCGATAGTGATTACAAAAATATTTATCATACGTTTTAATACATTTAAATAATGCTTTTAAAACGTTGAAATAGTATCCGAAATGAATATTACAAACAATTTTGATAACTTTCCTTTCGAAAACTTGAAATATTTTAATGTTAATTTTGATATTTTCTTGATTGCTTAATCAGATTATTATTCTTCAACTTTTTCTGATCTTGTCTTAGAGATTTTTTCGTGTACTAGTAAAGAATCCCAAAAATTGTTTTTATAACATAATTATAAAGAAGAGAATAGATTCTGGTAAAGATATCCAGGAAAGTAAAAACGTTTTGTCCAAATGAAATGGTCTCTTAAGAGATGCTCTGCTTCCGTAGAATTATGAAAGAAATATGTAGTTCTATGAAATAGCCTCTATTTGCTTATAAAATAGTATCCTGCAAAGTCAAAGGATCTGGCTTTCAAACACGAAAATAAAGAATTATATCAAATTGTGAATAAAATTTTAAGAAACGATGGATCTGGACCTGAAGACAAATTTTAGAAAGATGTATTCGAAATATTGAGACATTTCCGTGTCTTGCGCGTATGAAAAAAATCATATATTTTTAGGGAAAAGATATGTTAACACGTATGCTAAAAGTTGCTTAATGTCAGCATTTTATTTTTCGTCCTTATGCCTCACGTGATTTATACTGCTGGTTTATATTTGGAACAAGTCTACATGGTACACGTCAAAAATTAATTTATTTGGCGTCAGCTCACATCCTGTCGCTTTGAGCACATAAATATCTAAACATTTTGCATCTGTGAATATTCATTTCTCTCGGAATGATTTACGTCGCCATCACAGATGACAAGATGACGCGCGGTCAATTTGGTGGAGGTCGCCCTGGAATTTCATCTCGAGGACTATCTTCTCTCCGGAAGCGCGCCCGGAGACCACCGTGCACGCTACAGCTGCTACACGGCGCTGCCAGATCAGTTGCATCTGCCCTGCGATGCTCGCCTTCTGGACACCACCTCCCGGGCCCCGCTCCCTGATCCCTCTCGGCTTCCACTTCATCTCCCGGACCCCGCGTTCCATTCCTTGACTCTTGTTCTCAGACTCCGCTCCATCTCTCATTCCCCGGCTTTCTGTCTCCACTGTCCGGCACATTGTTCATCTGATAGACCCAGCTTTCCTGCTAGACCCAGCTCTCTGACTTCTGGTCTCCTTTCCCCGATCCTTGCTCCCCTCTTCTCGGTTATTGCTCCATCTACCATTTCCTGCATTCCCGTCCCAGCTCTCCAGCTGTGACGGCTTCCTCTGCTGGATCCCAGTTTCCTTCACAGCTATCCGACACCTGGTCTCCACTCCCCGATTCCCCTTCCCGTCCCCGCTCCCCTCTACCCGGTTCATCTCCCATTGTGCCATCCCGCCCCAGCACTCTGTCTCCCAGTTCACCTCTTGGACCTCGCTTTCCGACTCCTGGTCATTCTCACCGTTCTCCCTCCCCTCTCTCATCTCCCCAATACTCGCTTCCCTCATTCCGGTTACCTCTACATTTCCCTTTCACCGCCTTCTGGTCCCAGCTCTCAGGTTTGCAGTTCATCTCCTGAACTTTACTGCTGGTTCTCATTCTCCACTGCCCGATCCCGTCTTTCCGCTTCTCGGTTCTCGATCTAACCCGCGAACCCTGCTCCTCAGCCCCACTCCCCATTCCTCGCTCCACAGATCCAGCTTCAACATCCCCTTTCCCCAGTTCCCGTTACACATTTCTGGCTTCCTATATATCGATATCCGCTTCCCAGTCCTCTCTGCCCTACTCTCCACTCCTCGATCCCAGCTCTCCGCTTTCCGCTACTCTCTCTGCACTCCCCGTGACCGGCATCCTGCTCCCTAATTTGCACTCGGTAATCTCTGCGTTCCGGTTGCCGCCTCCCGCTTCCAGTCACGTGGGCCACGTTTCCTGGCGCGCGCCGCCGGATGCCCGTCACGATGCACCGTCTCCTTCGATTCGTCTTCCTCGTGCGAGTCGAGTTGGAAGATTCGTCCGCCTCCATTAGTCTCTTGGACTGAGCAAAACTGCTGCTAGGTCGTTCAACTCGTGTTTCTGCTGTTTCTACCCACCCACGTCGGAAAGTTCTTCAAAACGTTCTTCAGATTTTTTGATGATTACTTGCAAATAAGATTTCCAACGAAGCTTGTTCATGAAAAACGAAGTTACGAAGAGGATATTATGTTAAAGATCTGTTTCGTTTCTTGCATTCATGTTTTGAAGAAATTAAATTGTGTTAAATTAAAAAAATATTTTATGAGCGTTTATTTACTACGGTAAATATTTGGTTCTACCTTAGCGTAGTGTTCTCAATACGAAAGTGAAGAAGAAATAGGTTTGAAATAAGATGTTACGATGCGGATATCATTCGACGTACATTTGTAAAAACTCTAATAACTATTATTTTCGTTTAATACAGTGCTACACTTGTCTATTAAATCTGGGAATATGCTGTTAGTAGGTGGCCATGGGTTGCTAGAAAACTCGTCTAATAATATTACGAAATTCATGTTGGTAACAGTGCATGGCCTATTAGAAACTGTGTTCACGATCTCTTTCGTGAGTTCGATTTACGATAAACGGAAAGGATAAAAGTCTTTATTTGTGATACACAAGTTAATAATAAAAAAATATTAAATATAATACAGTTGCTTGACTCTCGGGACTAGAAAGTTGTTTGCAAATGTATTGGTGGAAGTACTTTTAAAAATTCATTACAGAAATAGTAGAAATTGATTTTTAACTTGTAAGTGGTTAATTTCTATTTCAAAATATAATCGCTTTTCATTCAAAATTTGCAAACTAAACGCTTTCCATTGTAGATTTTCTGAAGCAATAGTATTCAAAAGATTATTTTTTCCTTAAATTTATTTGAACATTTTTTTAATTTTGCAACATTTTCAATGTTACAATTTTCCTGTTCCCTATTCTAAAATTCATATGTAAATAGTAGTAAATTTAGGCGTTCAGTATAGTGGAATATTGCCAATTTGTTCGTGCAAATTTAAAAAAGTTCACTAACAAAAATGAATTATATTGTACAACCCATTAAGGGAAAGCGTGTTGTAACTTCTGGATAGGATACTGCCCAAAAATGCATTCACACCAGTTACTTGCTATAAAATTGTTACCGTAAAACACTTCTAAACATTCCCGGCAATACTCGAATTTTCTTTTACAAGCCTGTATCATTCAGTATTTTCAGAAAAACTGGTGCGAGTGTTCCGTGAAGCTCTGGTGTTTCGAACATAACCAACGCATCATCACGCCAGCTGAGTCGTAATTCCAGCGTGTTTACGTCTCGCTTTTCGGAAGACTCGTTTCAACCTTTTCTTTCCTAACCTCCCCACCCACATCGACAGGCAGGTGTTTAGTTCCGGCGCCGTGCGTTTACAAATCGTCTCTTTGACGGCCGTTCCGAGCCGTGGTGTGGAAGCTCCACGAGTTATGAGGAGTTGCTTTGTTTCTGTTGCCGCAGTTATGCGTTTGGTGCACTCTGGTCGGTGATTTGTTTGTTTGTCCAGCACTGCGATCTTGTGAGGAGAAACCGTGGTTTGGAAACTGTTGCATTTGGACGGGCTGCGTTTGGCTGCTTTTAGACATGTGTTTAGAGGTCTGGAGTTGGTGTGTACCTTTCGCAACCGTTTCGTAGGAAATGGCTTGGTTAGTTCTCTCGCGGGACGGAAAGCGTGCGAAATTGCCGGCGGATTTCCTGTTTGTGCTAATTCTGGTACAATGAAGTTTATCAAACATCCTGCACTTCTCAGGAAGATTGAATTAAAATACGATATTCGAATGTGTTTCTATGACTTTATATACTTTTTACTTCAACTTTAATGCATTTTTAATGGTTGATGTGGGGTATTTTAAGAAAAGGTTTTGTGTTAATATTTTGTAATTGTTTTTTTCATCAATTCTCTAAGTAATAGTAATTATCAAGGAAGAATTCTTTAAAATGAAGAGGATATTATTGTAAAATTCAGTGGAAGAAATTTACCAATCAGTTTTCAGATTACCTTTTGTTATTCTTCTAGAGACCAGAAGTCTGTGACCGTGTGTACATCGCCAGACAGATTGAAGTTTACTTTCTCTAACGACTCTGGACATGGTAGCTCAGCAACGTTTTTAAGAGTGAATTTGGCCATTCATGCATTAACCATAAACATTATTCTCGGGACAACGCACTCTAACCCACTCACTCCTGCGGAGGCCAACCCTTTTCAAGCTAATGATGTATCAATATTTCAGTAAATATAAAGGCACGCTGTTTATATTGAAAGAAAAATAAATCGATTGATAAATCGGTTTGAGTGTCCAGCACAAAATGGAAAACAAAGAAATTATACGAGCCATAAACGCTTATTTTGTAGACTTAACATATTAAATATATGAAAAAATGAGGGTATAATTGTAAATTATGAAAATAAAAATCCCTGGTTTTTGCATACATATATACATAACATACATAAACGCTGTATCGTTTCCAACCCCACTCGCGAATAAAATGCAAGCAATACCGGATACCCGTTGGTGAAGAGAGGGGCGCATCGGGGTTAACCGCTCGGATCGGGTACCTGCAGTGGGGGCGGGGCCGGGGCCGGGTGCGCGCTTTGGCGGCGGCGGCAGCGCCTCCACCCAGGCGGCGTTATTTCGAGCGGCGCTTGGCCCATCCCCAAGCGCTCGGCTCCTCGTCCCGCCGCCGCCGGCCTTGGGCCATCGGGAAAGGCGCGAGTAAACTAAGCCGGCTGTGAGGCAGCGCGCGACGCGTCCTGGGTTCGACCCTGGCGCCGGCCGATCGACGCGCCCAGATACGGAGGGGAACGTTGGCCGCGACAACTTTCTTTTTTGTAACTGCCTTTTTTTATTATTTAATTTTGGAACAGTTGGTGGTTAATATATATTACTAATAGAATTACATGGGGGGCGCGTACACTCATTGGTGTATCTTCTGGATGAAAATATTGATGTAAACGTTGCTTTTCTCCGATTTTATGCGAGTCATTTTGCGGTTGGTGTCATTTAGCTTGCGGCGAATTTCTTCGCTGTTGACCTGGCTGTTGGTTGCTAAGAAATTCGAATGAGCTTTGAGTCAATCTTTGAGTAGCGAGAACTCAGATTAACTGAACTGAAAGTGAATGTAGATACTAGCTACACGTCGTCTGGTTTGTGGCACGTCAGATTTGATTAATATAAAAATAAATTTTTATCAAATTAAATGCAATATTTTTTTCTAGCTAGAATAGCATGCTTTGTTGTACGCGAAAGTAAGGAGAATTCATTAAATGTATAATGAAGTGTGCTCTTTTTTGATGATGTATCTCGTTACTTCTACAAGTGACATTTCTGCTAAGTGTGTCAAGCTTTTAGATGTGTGGTAAAAGCGAATAATACATTTATTTTTCACTAAGAAATGTAAATTTAGTATAATTTCATTCCGAGATAACAATTCATTCTGACTGAGTCCAATTTTTATTGAGTTTTTCTTCCTTAAATGAATTCTTTTTAATGGATTTTTATATTAAAGAAGCTGATAGTTTTGTAGAAGTTATTCTTTTTGTTTAATATTTTAATAAAAACTATTCGTCTTATTTATATAAATTCGGAGGCGAACATCACACTTCATATGAGGCTATTGCTTTCACTAAGTTTTTTTTTCTCACACTTCACTGATGAGGTTGACTAGCAACTGTAGGGTCCTATTTTAAAGGAAATAGAGATTGAGAATTGAAAAGTTTACGAGTTCACAAGGTCGTGTAATTGCGTTACATTTACGACTATAAGAGTTGTTTCTGAAATATTCATGGTCTTTCACTATTGAACTTAAAAACGCAAATATTTCGAAATAACTGTTAATAAAAGTAAAATGCTACACCTGCCCATATTTTCTCGTGTTATTTAATCATTTTGCAGTTTTCAAAAATTGAGAGATCAACGAAAATTCGACTTACACCATTTTTATCAGCGTTCTTTTGATAATCTGAAAAAATTAAAGAAAAAATTGGAGCCGTTGTGAGAAAATTTAGTTTTGAAAGTTACCTTTATTTCACGCAAAATTTCGCAAAAATTTCTGATGATTGAAAATAAATTCTATATGATCATATTTTAAGATCAAATTTTGAAGAATATCTTCAATATAGTCGTTTTAGGGAGGCGCCAAAAAAACTTTATAACTTTTGCAATTTTAAAAACTGCCGTTGGGGCTTTATGCAATCAAGTATGCAATCAAAGTATACGTTTCAAATTGAAGAAGCTGTAAGATCAGCCGTTTCGATAAGGGAAAATCAAGTTTGGTGAAAATCCTGCCTGTGGTTTAACCGCTATCGTTTTTTGCAGATACACAGACCGGCGGTATGCTGGAAACGAATTTTTCGGTATTAATGACCCCCAAAACGTGGATTCTGACAAAACAACGTGTTAAAGTAATTTATTACAGATATGAACAAGAATTCTCTACTTTTTCGATTTTGAGGACCTACAATACTTTTTCTGCCAGAAAATCGCCGTTTTTCGCTGCAGCAGTACACAATTTTCTCTTTACTACGCATGGAGTATGCGAAAAAATAAAAAGTAATTATAATAAAATTATGATTTTATTTTCTGATCACGTAAGCTATTTTATGGAGTAATTAAATTTTCATCTCCTTGAACTTTAATTTCTTGTTTTAAGGAAGTAATATTTTTTCATATTACTGAAAAAATTCATTGTATATGAACATTATATTTTTTAAATTATTATAAAATGTACTCTTTGATTATTGGGAGTTATTTATATGACAAGAAGGGGCTCATAGTTCGTTCAAAAGATAACTTTTGCAATCTTTGTTCCAACGAACAAAAATCACGAAAAGTGCAGGTGTTGAGAGCCCCTGCAGTGCCGGCGGCGGCCGCAGCGGCAAGGTGGCGCTGGCGGGCGTGGGCGGGGGAGGCGGCGAGCGCGCACGCTCCTGGGAATAGCCGGCGGCCGTCGGGCCAGAATACCGCGCCCAAATTACCTGCCGCCGCCTCCGAGCGCCGAGGGCGCCACCGCCGACCCAGTCGAGCGCTCTTCGCTTCGAAGGCCGCGTCGCCTCGCCTCGCGTCGCGCGGTGCGGCGGCCGCCTGCGACCGACCGGGGGCGGCACGCGACTTTGGACGGTGGCCCGGCTCGCCTCCCTGCACCCCGCCCCGCCCCCGCCCCCGCCTCCACCCCCGCCTCCGCCTACGCCCGGCCCCGCTACCGCTAATGACGGCCGAGCGCGTCCCTGCGTCCATCCATTATCGCGAGGTCGATCCGGCCGACGACAACCGAGTCGTGGCTCGTGTGGTTGGCGGATAGAGTGACTAACGATGGTCGTGACAGATTGACACTCTGAGTGTCACCTAGCGTGGAATTTTTAAGTATCGGTTCGAGTTATGTCGCGTGAGAGTTCTTCGTTATCTTTCGCAAATGCGTCCCAGCTGTGTGGACATTATTAGACTGTAAAGCGACACCAACGCTGGCTTCTTAAAAGCGAAAGTATAGTTTGTAGCAGTTCGGATGCTTAATGTATCTAAAAGCCCACTTGCTGGCTTACGTCTACCGCATCAGCATAAACGCGAGTTTGCTGGCTAATTCCGGGCTCCCATATTTGATTCCCGGCGAGTACAAGAAAAAATGACTCTTCCAAAAACTGTTTGACACCTTATGAGACAGTGGTACAGGATTTAAAAGCACGTAGCACTTCCCGAGTCTGTACAGGAGGGGAGGAGGGAGGGTTTCCTCATAGTATCTGATCAATAGTGTTTGAAAATCCGATTCTTTGTTGGGCGAAACTAAATAACACCGGTACCTACATCAATACAACGGATCTACAAAACACTTATTGAACTATAAATGTATCATGTGGCACGATATTTACTGGAAAAAGTAGCCCAATTCTTTTTTGCCGGAAGACATTCCTTTGAAAATATATCACAGGTTTTTTTACTGTTCTTCCGAAAACATTACCTGTGAAAATATTTTGCACAATATTGAGACTGATGAAATAAGTTGTCGCTCGACTATTTATTTTTGATAATTCCCTTTCTCTGTTCCTGATATTAGGTGTCAAAGAATTTCATATTTTTTGTTTAAAGAAATATTTCGAAGAGCTCGCAACAATGAAAAGTTGGTATATAATTGTTGGGCACTGTGCGAAGTAAGTTGAGAGAGTGTAACCAAAAAATAACGTTGTCATAGAAGTTTGAAAAACGGTGTCGAGGGACAGTAACGACTAAAATCTTTAACGAAGTCGTTGACATGCTAACACGCTGACTCACGGACGCTTCTAGTCCACCCCGGAAATACCTTCTATCTCTAAATATACCTCGGATTAGGCCGACATCGTTCTTAAAGATTTAAACTCGTGTCCACAGGCGCGGTGCAGGAAGCGGCGGGCGTTTGCCAGAGTGAGGTGAGCCCTCATTAATAACGTGTGGGTGGGCAGGTGGACGGTGACCACGCCCCCGCGAGGCAGAGCGGAGACGGCGCGTGTTGCGGTGCCAAGCGGCGCGAGCGGGTGGGCCCGCTGAGAGGAGGAGGGTGTGCAGCGGAGAGGAGGGGCGCGCGGCAGAGTGAGCGGGGATGATGTGGAGCGGGGTATGGTGTGATGCGGGGAAGGTGTGTTATGGAGCGGGGAGGGTGTGGAGCGGAGGTGGTGTGGAGCGGTGTGTATATGGAACGGGAAGGGCATGGAGAGGGTATGTTACGGATCGGTGTGTGTGTGGAGCGGGGGGTGGTTTGAACTGAGGAGCGGTGTGGAGTGAGGCGAATGCGGGCGTCTGCGGAACGGTGCAGATCAGAGCGAGGCGGGGAGAGGTGGGGAGGTGGGGCACGGCGGTTTTGGGCGGTCTCGAGACCACCGCCACACTCGTTCCACCTGGTTGCTAATTCCAGTTGCTGCGGATGTAGGGAACGCATGTGCCTTTTCTAGCCGGTGAACGCAGCATGTATGAAATACGCTGCTGATCTCCGGTTGCAAAATGCACATAAAGTTGTGCATTTTGCATCAATGTCGGTGCATTTTGCATCAATGTCGGTGCATTTTGCATCAATGTCGGTGCATTTTGCATCAATGTCGGTACATTTTGCATCAATGTCGGTGCATTTTGCATCAATGTTGGTGCATTTTGCATCAATGTTGGTGCGTCGGCTAGAAATATATTAAATTTTCTTTCGATTTAATGATATGAATGGGTTCCATTTACGTAGCAAATTGATTGGTATACGAGGGAATATTTTGGGGTAATTTGTGATATTATCCTGGAATGTTTACCGAACATATTACGGTGGTGATAAATATTATGTATTCTGACATGTATTATTCTATTTTATTTCATAATTCATCATTTTGAAATAAATGCTAAAAAAGCATATTTTCAAAACGATTTAAGAAATAAAATTGACATTTCAATAAAAAAAATATTCCAAAAGTTTTTTAATTACAGTTTTGGCCCTTACTACATTATGTAATAAAACAAGAACATTTTGTGTATCCTCTATATTATTGAATAGCGCAACATTTTGTAGCATCTGTGTTATGTTTCACTAATTAATGGTATATTTTATCCATAATCCATCCATCCATCCATCCCTTTGTTTGGATGAATGTAATTTGAAGAGAGCAGATAAAACGAATGACAGCACATTTTTCACTTACATACAAATGCCTCGTTTACAGTTAATGAACGCAATAAAATGTTAACTGAAAATTATGGCAGTTTATGGATTTTTGTTGCGCTTATAAAGGCAATATTTCATATCACAAATTAAACCGATCTATATTAGAAAATAATAATAAATTTCTTGCTGGCAAATGTCTTATGCAAAACATATTAATATAAATAGTCAATAAACTACAAACTTTGTGCTATTAATTCGTGCATATATATTTGAACGTGACTTTAAAACAAAACTCATAATTCAAAATACATGGTATAGAATTATTAAAAATTCAATGTCCTCGTCAAATTAATATTACATTAAATTAAATACGTTTCTAATCTCTAAATTAGATTGAATTTCATTTGTATTGAATTAGCTTCTCTTTATTGAATATACGATTGTCATGAACATAGATATTTCAATCAGATATGACTACATAAAACTACTGGGCAAGAGAGCTGAACGCTCGATCAAAAACGGAACTTATTTCACCCTTTAGTGCTAAATGTAATTTTAATTAAATCAGTGAATTGTGTTATGAACTTTAGAACTTTCGATAGCAGTTATTCAGTTCATCAGTTGTATCTCATATGATAATTGTCTTCGACCTTGGGAGGTTACATGGTTCGCAATTTTATAGTCAGTTTCGAGGTTTTAGTTCTTTTATAATTTTTACTATTAATATTTTAGAAAATGTTATTAGATTCTCATTTAAAAAAGTCAATAAATTTTACTATATTTGATCACAGTTTATTAAATTCTGACTTATACCATGGTAAACGTGACAAAAATACAATACGATCTGTTCAAAAAGAAATTCAGCGATTTATTTCATAAAAAAAACAGTTAAATCTTATTGAATAATTCATAAAGATTTTTCATTATTTTGTAATTTAAAATTTTGTGCGTTTTATTTTTGTCTATATTCAAGTTGATTGTCGGTTACTTTCGTCATTGTTAAAATATATTCTTTTGTTTTACGCCGGTATATAAAAAATGTTCTTTACGTTAATATTCATTAATTTTTATATTTGATGGGCTTATTATTCTGTCAAATCTAATTTGAATATTTCAGTTAAAGACAATGTATGATGAAGGAGAAGAGTTATAAAATGAGTTTCTCCAACGTGGTCCTAAGTATCCACTTGCTGCAAACTGACAGGTCTCGCTGAGTGTCTCTCGGCGACCACCCTGTCCAGCAGGTGCCTGGCTCCAATTTATCTCGATAGCCACGACGCGCTTATTTCGGGTGGCCCGGGTGACCACCCCGAGAATGTTGAAATCTATCTGGAGGTCTTCCAAGAAAGGCTCCGCGTTTGATATTGATATATCGCTAAATATAATACCCATCTCTCCGCCTTCATATAAAAAGTAATAAGTGATTTGGGTGTCTGCCCGATTTTATGTCTATGACGAGAACGTTGTCTTTAAAACGTAAGGTCTTCAGATGGCTTCGATTTCACGCAATGATGAGCGTAAACCTCTTGAGCATAAAAAAGAAGTGATGAAGCTATTTCTAATTTATGGAATTTAATTTAATGCTAAATTGAATGTAAACTGTTAGAGATTTGAAAATATTTTGACACAGAAGAAACACATCACAGTTCACATGCCGGAAGCATGCACGGAAGTCGTTGCTTACGTTAAGTACAGGGCCACATCAGCGCATAGGTTATGCGTGGTCAGTGGGGGAAAGGGCTATCGAGGGTCAGTCCTCCTTCCGTGGGTGCTGCATCCATGCCGGGGCGTCAGACCAGAAAACAAGGGGAGGGGGACAAGGAAGGGGCGGGCCTTCTCAGATTCAGGAGGCCCAGGTGGGAGCTGGTGGACCGGGGGAGGGGAGATCTGCGACCGGGGGAGAGGGGAGGGTCAGATGGAGGGCGCAGGGAGGGAGCGGGAGGAGGGTCTATGTGAGAGGAAGAGGAGACGGCGAGGATCGGGAGTTACTCACCCTCTGACGGAACTCCCTCTCGGATTCCAAGTCATCCTGCAGCAGCCGAATCTTGTCCTGCAAAGAGAGAGCGTGTCATTGGAAGCACTTTCGAGACTCGAATAATCCGAGAAGAAATGAAAAATAGAATAAAGTCGAAAATTGAAACGAAATGTAAGATATCTAAATCATGTAACATAAATTAAAAATAACAAAATATATAAATTTAATTTAGTATTAAATTGAAGACGTTTTCTTTTCTTCACTGAAACTGTCTCTAAATAATCCTTCCTGAACTAAAACTGATACTTACTTAATAATGTTGCCAAGTAATTATTTCTTTTTAGTTTAAATGAAATGTTTAAAAAATATACTAATCAAAATATAATGAATACACGTTCATAACTAACATGACACTAATAAATTCCAATAGTTGTTAACGAAAAATCGGAAAAAATCATAATTATTTTCAAATAAAAAATAGACGTTGATGCGTCACTCACGAGCACTACAAAAAATGCGTAATGAATTGAAATTCTGAAAAATGTGAATAATACACTTCAAAAAATACTAAAAATCCTAAGCCGGTGAGCACATCAAACACTTTTCATACTTTGAATTATTGAAAACAAAATCACCACAAAACATTGAGTAATGAATTCCAAAATATAAAAAACACTCGTAGAATACTGTTCAGGTCAATGGAGTGAAATGTGCAGCGTGTGATTTCACCCTCACGCCATCGCAGGTTCATCGAATGGTTTCATAATCCACAAGCACGCATCACCAAACTGACAACCAACACATAAGCAGAAACGGCAACAATAAGCGTCGCAGACCAACTCCTCAGACAGACGTCGCTCACAAAATCGGCTCAAAAGGCGGAATCGCCAAGTGCGAAGCGGTAGCTGGAAGGTCGTTCGTGGTGGACGGTGCACATTTCACAACACCCCCAACGGCTCACCTCCAAGCGAGAGAGGGCGCTGAGGTCCGCACTGTACTCGATGCTGACTTCCGCGGGCCCGCCGCCCGTCGAGCGGTATGTGTACGACTTGGTCGTCTTGGACACGGAGGCAGAGGCCATGTCGACTCTTCTCTACTTTGACCGCACGCAAGAAAGTAGATAGAACCCGCCCGCTATCGCCGGTGCTCCGCTGCGCTGCTGCCCTGCCGCTCTGCTGCTCCGCCGCCGCCTGGTGCTCCTGGTGCCTAGGCCGCAGACTGTCCCGCTGGGCTCGAACGGTGCCTGCCTGCGCGCCCTCACCACGGTCGTTGTTCGTGTGGAGTCGCCGCCGCGAGGAGCTGCGATCGCCCGCCCTCCGGCCCACACAAAAGCGGCGCTGGCGGCGGCGGCGGCAGCGCGCGTGCGCGCCCGGCCCCGCCCCCGCGCCCGTCCCGAAAACGTCCGCCCGCCGGCCCCGCTCGTCCCGCTCCAGATCCACCTCTCCGCCTCGGGGGCCGATGTTTTCAGCGCGGACGTTACCGCTCCCGACGCCACCCGCCCGCCCAGCCTTCGGTAACTGGGTTATTCTTGGCAAAACGAGTAATGCCAGGAATTCTCTGCAGAGGCCGGTGCCGTAGTGTATCTCAAATTACTCTATGCGTACAGTTGGGCGGCCTGGTCGGCCGTCCTTTTATAGACACACCGAGGGGAGACCGAGGAGGCGGCGGGGGGCTGCGGACGGAGCCGGCCCGCGACGGGCGCCCGCACGCACCACGCCGCCGCCGCAGGTGGGAGACGCGAGGTGGGGCGGTTATCATTTTTAATACAGCGGGGGCGTGCGGCGTCGATTATCGCCGTCGCGCCTCCCGGCTCCGCGCCGTGCACGCCGCTCGGCGGCGCACCGGAAGGGCCTGCGCGCGTGACGGTGGCGTCCGCGAGCCCTTCCGGGTGGGAGCGCTGTCGGGCGAAGGGTGGCCGGCCGGTGGGCGCGGGCCGACCCAGCGCTGGGCTGGCGCCGGGCGACGACGCCATCTTGTGACGGCAGCTCCGCGCTGCGGGCGGTTCAGGAAAGCGGCGGCCCATTTCTTGGCGTCGCTATGTTGGTCACCCCGGCGCGGCGCGGCGCGGCGCGGGGCGTCCTTCCCGACGGGCGTGGCAGGGAGTCCTGCCCTCTGCGCTGGCGACTGAAATAAGGAGCAGACGTGCGATGAACGCGCGCGCCTTGCCACCGGTCATGTCCAGTGACTCACCCGTGGAGAGGAATCGAGGGTTTTCTTGGGAACAAACGCGCCGCCTTCGATGGGCGAGGCGGAAGTGCCTCTGGCGGTCGAATACCTCCATTCGTTAGCACTCAACGGGCGCTGGCGAGCGCAAACAGCGATTTCACTATCCAAACATGAATATCTAACGCTGCCTAGTAATACCTCTTGTATTGAGGGATTTACATTTTATAGTTTGTGAAAAGTATTTTTAAATTTTTTTCTTTGAGTATTTACGATTCCTGATTGAAGAATAACGAGTTTCCTTTCCGTATTGATCAACAGAAATACTTAAATCCTTACAAATAATTGTTTATTTATCATATTAATAATTTAATAGGTAAATTTAGTCTTTAATATTTCCATACGATAAAAACAAATCATTTAGAGACTAAGTCTATTCAAAATAAATAAATAAATAAATAAATAAATAAATAAATAAATATTCTGTTAACGCACTTTTTGCTGCGAATTGAATTGTCATACTGCCGCTCATATTCATCTCCTACTTTTGACGATTTTATTTATGGATAATAAAGCGACCATTCTAACGTATTGTATCAGGTCAACTGTTCAACAGGTTATTGTTCAGGTGTGAACTGGTGAGTGCTTCGGAACGAAACGGCCACATTCTGCCTCTTGTTGAACATCTCCACCCGCGCCGAAGAGGAAGTAGGCTGCGTCGAGGAAGCCAAGTGGCGCGGCCCGGCGCGGCCCGGCCCTTGCCAGGAATAGAGGGCGGGCCCGAGTGCGTTGTGTTGACGTTCGCACGTCATTTGGGGCCCGGCCGCCCTCCGCCCTCATACGCGCCGCGCGGACGGGCGTTCCGCGCGCGCCGCGGATGGCGGGCGGGCGGACGGGCGGGCGGGTATTTTTAATATGGGCCCACGTGGCTGCGCATCCACAATGAAGGCGCCCTCCCCCCGTCCGATTCCACTTCGTCAAAGGGCCTTTTGTTTGTTTTCCATTCATTCCCGGAGGAGAAAGGGCAGGTGCTCAGTGTTTAAGTGGTGGATGTCACCCCGTTCTAATGTAGTGTAAAATGATCACCAGAAGAAGAGAGAGGAGGAAAAAATAGGGAGAGCGAGGGAGATGAAAACGAGAAATGAAGGGGACAGAGGTGCATCCAGAAAGATTTTCTAAGGAGAGCAATTTAAGTTTGGATTAGATTCCAGTAAATAATTTTGAAAGAAGTTTAAAAAATGTGATCGTGAAGAATTAGCTTGAAATTTAAAACGAGGTATATACTTAATGGATATACATCTTAATTGTGATTTAATATGAAGCAATGAATATGGGTTCATTATTGTGAATTAATTTGGTAAAGTTTCAAAAAGTGGTTGGTTTTTAGGGTCTGCCTTTCATGACCACCCCAGCATCCACCATGAGAGTGAGACAGAAGGAGAAAGGGAAAGAGGAAGGAGAGATGTAGAGAAAAGGAAGGGAAGAAATATGGTGATGAACGTTAGAGTAGTATGTGTGCGACTTTGTTTTTTAAGGTTTTGAATTATTATAAGTTTGTTTTGTGGGCTAAGTATTGCAAGAATTTCTAGGCTTCATCACACCGTAAATAAAAATGTTACCTGTAGACATGGTGTAAGAAGTTAGTGTCACCACATTACTCCTTGAAATGTAAAATAGTCTTACGCGAATGATTTATTTTGTGTAATTTAAAGATTTATTCGAAAGCTATGAGATTATGTGAGACATTTGTTAATTACAAACTACACCGGTAAAAGTAGATTCAGAAACTGAGGTCTCATGCAAATAATGAAGTGGAGAATTCCCATGAGCAAAGCATTTTTTTGTGTTTAAGTTCAAAATGATGCAGAAGAAATAAAAAAAAAAAACTATTTGACTTTAATATTAGCGTCAACAATTTTCGAATAAGATTATTGAATTTATATTGGAAGGTACTAATAATGAATAAGAATCTATCTCTGACAATAGAATAAGAGAATGAAAATATAAAGATGGGCAATGAAATGGACCTGTAGGTGCCCCACAATAATTAATAGAACATATTTAATACTTCTTTATTCAGAATACACTGAAAGTGAAAAAGAATCATTTTACTTCACTGATTCAGAGATTAAGCCTCTCAATTTCAACCAAGGACACAATCAATTATGCCCTTGGTTGAAATTGAGAGGGGTAATCTCTTTTGGAAGTAAGAATAATAAGAAATTCATATTTTTTGCTGATCGACTGTCGAAGTTAGAGCTAAGCAGACAAGCAAACTAAATGAAACAGATGTCTACAATTCTGAAAAAATATGGAGATGTGTTTTCAAGAGGTTATTGTGTTTGAAATTATGTTATCATTAATTGAAAACTGTGCAGGACATCGAAACACACTTTTTCATTATGGTTATTTTATCCATAATTTGTTTTTCTATTTTTTCATGTTAATTCCTTATTGTTGTAATACACTATTCCTTTTTAATTACTTAAAGATATCCATGTGAAAGTAACATGTAATGACTTTACCCATTGAAGTCTTGAAATATGAAGCCATTGATTGGTTCTTGAATATCTCTGAGTTCATAAATAGGAGAAATTTTGTCATACATGGATGCATGGCGGGTTGCATATACCACTTTTCAGGGGAAGGCCTCTTTAACATTGAAGATCAGAAAGTTTTGTCGATGTTTGCTTTACTTTGTAAAATATCCAAATAATTTCATTATCTCAAGAATTTTATTTCAGAAGAGTATTTTCTTTTCAATAAGATAACACTTTATATTTCGCTTGAGCTTCAAATGAGTGTGTAAATTTTAGGAATTAGCTGATACAACGTGTAAAATACTTGTTATGAAATAATCTGTCAAGTAAAGATTAGAAAAGTCTCTTTGGTTTTCATTGTAACTCTTATTTTTAAATCGAAAGTATACATTTGTCTCATTCATATTTCATTTTTAATGTAGAACGTAACTTTTTCATTTTACACTATCTGAATACCACCTTGATAGTACATTCTTCTGAATAAACTTGACCTTAAATATTTGCCTTCCGAATACTTGAAATAGTGCCTGAGAAATTCCACGAGGATGATAATAGGTTTTAATTATTCTCCATTTCACCAACCAGTTTAACATCGGTCAATCAAGGTCAGAATGCAGAATAAGCTCATGAAATACAAGAAATGCATAAATCGGAAATATGGTTGCTATATCACACTCAGAATCTTGAATAGGAATGGGAAACATGAAAATTGTGTGTGAAAACGAAAGGTACCAGGTATCCTGAGAAGCATATTGCAGAATAGGAATCCTCCCTCAGTGACTCAATTATCGTCTCAAAAATGCAGAAATTACATGTTTCGTTCACATAACTGTAAAAATATAGTATTTTTATTCGTCAGCCAAAGACCATTTCATCGTCAACAAGATTAAAGTATATATTTCTCCAATCTGGGAAACAATTTCATCTTCATCACATGCGATTTCTCGAGGACACCCAAGCATTCTATATTTCTAATACAATTATTAACAGAAAACACACAATGTAGTAATATAAATTAACAGCCTTCGAGTTACTGTTGAATCCTTTCTCTCTTAGAAAATGTAAATTACGCACTAGTTAGGGTGATAAACGAGAAACCCACACAATAAGAACAACTCTTACACTTTTCTATAATACCTTTCTTTTGTCCTAATGTTCTTTTCAAAGATAGAGACCCTACAGTATCAAAACGTAAATGTTAGTATGAATGTCTCTCACGAAGAGCAAATGAGGCACCGGGAGGAAACGAAAGTAGGCCCAGCGGTGTGTCGTGAGTGTGTCAAGGTTCCCGAGCAGAAGGCAGGGACCACCCACGCCTCCTGCGCCCCCTCTCCGAGCGTTTACCTCCCGCCCACGCCGCCCCGCATTCTGGCGCTGCCTCGCACCTCCTCCGTCGAAAATACGCCTCCGCACCGCGACCGCAATTGCGCGCCTACGATCTAGTTACTCCGCCTGTTAAACTGGAACACTGGCAGTTCGGAGTAGGTCGGAGTTTCGAGTGTATTTTTTCAATATTTCATTAGTCTGCCTTGCAAACGTTCATCGGAGTTGAAGCTAGTCGGTTTGGTAATGTATGCGTATTTGGTATTTATTTATGATTGCTTTGTTGGTGTAAATCAAAGAAAATTATCGGTGATCTTTGGTAAAATAGTAGAGAGCAGAAAGTATTGGAAATGAACGCGGGTTTGAGATATGCTTATAACTATTACTTTTGTGAGAATCAACGAGAATAATCGGCATCTTTAGAAAAGTTAGAAATCCTGGATCCTGTTTTCTTCTGGCTTAGCAACTCTGCTATAGTACATTGCTATCCTGTAGATCCTCATATCATATTTAAATTTCCTTTATGTTGAGTGACTCGTTTTAAAAGATTTTTCTCTCATCCTGGCGCTGCCTCACCTTCGACAAAATTGCATTTTTCGTCCTGACGCCGCAAATGCTTTCAAAGGATCTGATTAGAACACAGGTCACACAGTGCGAATCAAATTTTACACAGGATGCTTTGAATATGTATGCCTTGCCGAACGTTATTCCTCACAAAGCGTCTCGCCACATCAAAATGTGAAGTTTTGGATTCTATTGTAGCTATTAAATATAAGAAAACAACGAGAGCCATAGGAAAAATCTGTAAAACTATAACCATATGGTGCCCAAAATCACGTTTTTACCCAGATAGCAGCGTAATGTTTGTTACAGTTTTTTAATGCAATTAATCTTATTGTATGACCATAAGAAACTTAAACTTCTGAACTTCTTATGTTTAAAAAATAAAATATGCATGTAAATTATTTGCTGATTAGATGTTAAGCATCTTTTGTTTACTTATGTAAACTTTGCTTCACTTTTCGATGTTCGAAAATAAAATCCTCGAGTTGTTGGTTTCTAGAAACTAGCTTTTTCTTAATGTCTATTTCGTGTAGTTCTACCTCGTTCGATTTTCCTCAATCGTTTGAAAATATATTTTGTTGAATAGTACATTACGCTCAACATAAGTTTAATTTTGAAAACATTACTACGTATTATACGAAAGGTTGTTTGAAAAAGTGTAAGTTATTCATGAAAAGATTCTCGTGGTGTTTTAATTCCGATGGCAAGTACCGTTCCAGAAACCAGTTAAAACTACTCCCAGATTTTTGCGTATATTCATACAGTCGTATGACTCACACGCTACCTCAAACCAACACATCTCTCGGTAAGTCAACACTGTCAAGACAAGATACAATTTAGCACAGCCAGCTGGAGCTCGATCTGGATAGTATTTCGGACGGGGAATTTCCGGAGGCGAAGAATTACGGGCGGCGAGATTCCACGTGGCGTGGCGAGCCGGGACCCCTCGTTTCGGCAGGGAGGGCGGAGAAAGCCGCTGGAAGTTTTCTTGAGGCTACACAAAATGTGTAGCTCAATTAATGATTAAATTGAAATGAATTTATCGAATAAGTTTAATGATGATGCGGCACAGTAAATCATTGGCTGTAAGAGGAGGCTAACGTATTTCCCGGGCAATTAACACAGTTGTGGTTGTGCCAATGGATGGATAATTGATAACAAATGAGTGATGAATGATGAGTGTGTAGTGGATGATCAGAGGTGATATATTGTGTATGTGAATATGTTCAGGTGTAGTACGTTGTGGAAAGTCAACAACCGCACAATCTTACGGTGTAAACAAGTTTTCCGCGGTACAGAGCATACATTGTTGGGTTCCGCAATCTTGAATGTATTTCCCAACCCCCCGCATCATTAAGGCAAGTATTTTTCAATATATCTAAATAATAGTTGATAAGTTTTGGTATATTATTTATAAATAAGATTTGTAAACAAGCTAGCGTTTAAATGTGGTTTTTACGATATTATAAATCGCTAAATAACATCTAAATCATGTTGAAATCCTCAGATAAGAAGATAAAACGCAATTGTCTTTCGAGGGTCTTACATGTACGTTAAGATTTTTTTAACTGACTGCAGACTCAATTATCATTAGTTTTTCTCTAATGAAATAAAACTTAAAAAGGTTGGGGTGGTTGTGAGAGTGGTGGGAGATGTGGTCGAGGTGAGATAGAATGTTGATGCAGATAGATAAATAGTTTTAATAGATAAATTATGTTTTTGGATTAACTCTGGTTTTCCATGTAGAGGATGTACGATGGCAGTACTCACTCATAAATAGGACTCAACAACACCTCTTTATTCCGTTTCAAATAAGCAAAGAAATCCCATATTAAAAAATGGGAAAAAGAATACACTTCGCATTTTTCTAAAATATCTATTTTTTTCATATTCTGGATATATCTCTTTGTAACAACATTGCATTACACAAAACAACTGGTATTGAAAGCCTCCAGCTGTGTATAATGTCGGAGCAGTGGGATCTAAGTCACGGTGATAAGTGAACGGAGCTGACGATGAGGTGGATTGCGGGTGGGTGTGACGGGGGGTACTTAGATGATGACAGTCGAGTGCTGGTGGCGGGAGCACGCATTCGAAGGTGATGGCAACTGGATGAAGGGTGGGAATGGAGAGACAAGAGGGAAGGTGGATGGATGGGAAGCGAATAGACTGGATCGAGAGTAGAGGTGACGGTGATGACAATTGCACCGCGGAAGGGAATGGTGAGACGAGAGAGAAGGCGGATGAATGGCGAGCGAATAGAAGGTGACGCGATCGTAGGTGATGGCAATTGAATCGCGGGAGGAAATGGAGAGACCTGATGGGATGCAGATGCAAGGGGAGCATAGGCGGAGGTGACTGCAAGGGGCCGGAAGGCGGGCAGCTCCAGCGTGCGGAGGTTCCCGCTGGAAATAGCTGCAGCGCGCCGTGGCGCCCTGGAAAGTTTTCCGCGTTGGAGGCAAGGAATGCGAGCGGCCGGTGCTTCGGGCGAGAGAAGAATGGCCTGCGTCTATCACCGAGAACCGCTCTTTCGCCGAGAGCTTTCTTGCAGAACAGCTCCCCGTTGCTGGTCACTGTAATCGTGCCAACGATATATTGTTTCTTTAAAATATAGGTTTTAAAAATATTTTTCTTTTTTCTTGGTTTAACATGTTGAAAACCACGTCAAACATTTATTTACTACATTCTTCTATTTAAAAAAATCTCTTTGTTTCTTTTTCTATAGTTTTTTCCTCTTGCATCTTCAGACCATATTGCATTCATCTTCATTTTTACTTTGTCCTGGAAACACTATTTTTGACTATTTTTTGCCCACTAATTTTATTTTAGTTATATTTTATTTCTCTAGTTTTATACGTATTTTGAAAGGTTTTTGAAAACTTCGATTATTTGTTTCGTGAATATTTCTCATTAAATCTTCACAGGTAACTGAATAATGTGTGCGGCGATCGGTGCCAGAGTCAGTCTGTCTTCTACATTGTAACCGGTACACGTTCATTCGTTTTCTTCATTGGACAGAAGGCCTACAGTAAGCCTACTTGATTTTAAACTTAAATGAACTATCTACAATTTAAATAGTATTTACACATTAAATTTGACTTCGTTTTACATTGTAGTTGAATCTTTTGTTATGTACTTTCCTTCTTTCCGTGTAATCCGAATTGTTTGTAATCTGAGGTAACATCAGACCCACTTACTTCGAATTATCGCGATTCTATTATAATCAATCCGATTATAATATATATATATATATATATATATATATATATATATATATATATATATATATATATAAATATTTCATAGTTAGTTAATGCCTTATTTTAAGTGGCGAATAGTTAGATTATTGTAGCAGTTTTTAACGCGTCGCGCGTGACAAGCTTGCCTCATTTCAGCCCACTGTGCGCTTTACGACGTCGCGCGCTGCCGACGCGGGTTCGGTTGGGCGCCGCGGCCCCCGTAGTGGCAGCACTGCCTGGCGGCGGCGCGCTCTACAGTGGTCAATGTCCGTCATCTGCTTCGACGCGCGTGAAATAAACTGTGATATTCTGGACGTCCGTCAGTTTGATTTATTTGAAATGTTTTGGACGACCGAAGTCAAGTATACATGATAATTTAGGGTTTCCGGTTTATTCCACTAAACGTTACATCTCTGTAGATAATATGTAAATACTTTAAATTGAAATTAAGGAACTTTAGAGTAAAAATAAGAACGGTGCTAGAATGTTTTGGTGTTTAATAATGAAAAAAATGTAGAATTGCTTTAAAAACGAAATAACACTTTTTAAAAGTAAAACTTGTTATTTATAGTTCTACTGCTAACTTCTTCTTCTTCTTCTTCTTCTTCTTCTTATTATTATTATTATTATTATAGAGATGTATTGTTTGTTCCATACAGAACTCGTGATTCTGTTGATTACAATCTTTTCATAGGTAATTTCACGATTGCTTTGGAAATTATCGATAAAACCTTGAGTCGCAACGCAACGAGAGGATTATCTGACAATTTCCAAAGCACAAGTGGAATTCAATAGAAATATTTTACGAATAAAACTACAATTTAAGAAACCGGATTATTAATACTCTTTATGTAAGTTATTCTGGTGTAATTACGTAATTTCAATAATTTCAATTACTTTGTGCATCAGCCTCCATTCTGTTTTCTTATGCAACACCGTCTGCAATGTTAAAATCAAGGAAATTAGATTATACGTTTGTACATGCTTTCTTGTTTGTACTCAAGTAAGAGTTAATACAGTACAAATATGAATAAATAGAAAATGTGCGTAATGTAAATACGAAATTTATATATTTTTTATTTCGTTTCCTTCAAAATGTTCCCAATTTCTTAAATTGGTGTTTCTTTTCTTAACATATACCTTCGATCCTCACAAAAATTTTCAAACTCTTTTCGAACGTATTTTTCAAGTTAATCGGCATTCTCTGGGGCAGCTTGTCGAATATTATTGTCAATTTGTTTCTTTGTCACATCACCAAATCTTTTCGCCATTTCCTTCAGTTAACAACTGTTTGAATGAGACAATGGAAAAGCGCGCTTTATTGCACATCGCCACAGGGATCGACACATCCCGCCTCCTAAGATAGATGTATCGCAGATTATGATTGGGCCCTAGCTTTTCAGCCAGGTCGAATTCAGTCGCCGTCTGGAGGAGAATTCTAGCGGCCGGCTGCTCTGATCGGTAGTTTTCCGTGGTTTCTCCGATCAACACCAGGCGAATGCCGGAGCAATACCCCAACAAACGGGCTACGGACCGCGCGCGATATTTCCTTCCTCTTCCTTGTCCTATCCTCTCCCTTTACACACACTTACACTAACATGCACTACACTACCACATACTCTGGGAGACCGATCAGGAGCTTAGAGCTTGTCCCGGCTGGGGCGGTGGCCCGCTGGTAAGAGAGTCCGGGTTACGGGGAAATCCCGCTAGCTGACGCTAGGTCGGCGCCGGATCTCGCCATCCAGCGGGGGAAGATCACCGCCATCTCTCGAGGGAAAAGCATGCACTTTAACGAACTAAATATCTCGGAGTTTTTCTTGAAAAGCGTCTGACTTGGAAACCCCATATCATAAACAAAACTAATGAAGCAAAAGACGCACTGTTCAAATTATGTTTTAATTAACAGAAACTCCGCCCTCAAGGCTGATATTACACTACTCTTATATAAATCTGCCCTATGCGCACTTGTAACCTATAGTTGCCTCATTTGGGGAGGTGATGCCTCTACTGTAGTAAAACCACTTCAAACTTTTCAAAGCAAAACACTTCGTACTGCAACCAAACCAACTTGGTTTGATTCTAATCATTACATCTTTACACGACAACACAATTCATTGCCAAATTTTTTCATACATTTTCTGAAACTTTATCGTCTTCTCCAGACTCAAGTAATTTTCGTTCTTGGAAAATTGTATACCCAAAGAATTCAATCCAGAATCCCCAAAGATAAATTGAGACCATCTTAATAACTCGTTTCCTCTTCCAACCTAATCTTATTGCTAACCCTCTATCATTTATCTAAATCCTCCCCAATCACATTAAATAAATTAAAATTGAGTACTCCAGAGGGAGTGCCTTGCTCATATTAAGGTTAATACTAAATTATATATACAGGACTTGGTTTCTGGTGGAACGCGACGGAACGGCGTTCCGAAACCTGGGGAATAATTATTAGATTATATTATAAATACTATATAACTCTTTCCATGAAATTAATTGTTAATTTGGGGCGCGTTACGGAATCTAAAATTTTAGAAATCCAGCAATATATATATATATATATATATATATATATATATATATATATATATATATAAGCTCTCTTGTAAAGCGCTAATTCGCTGTGTATGAAACTGGTTTAATAAAAAATATTCGCCCTTCTTGGCGGAAGGAAGTTGGCACTGCACGGCAGCGCCGCGGCGCGGACGGCAATGGCGGCGGCAGCGTGAGAAGTTTTTAGCGCCCTGCGCCTGCAAGGTCGCCGAGCCCTTCGTTGAGAGCGGCTCACCCCCGGACGACTAACGAACATGGCGGCGCGGCGGCCGTTTGACCCACTGAGTGAGCGCCGGGCAGTATTTCGGGCGCCGCGGTGCTGGGCGCGTGCCCAGGCTGGCCGTAATGATTTGCTCCCAGGGGCGCGCCCACGCCCGGCGCTAGCGCTCGTTTGCTCTGGGGCTTATCTGATCGCTTCCCTTCTACAGATCGTTTGTGAATGATCAGGATCTCTGGCAGTTGGTTGCGTCTCCTGTGTTCCCTAGCCGCCATTTCAGTTGCTCGTGAGAGGTTTACTGTTAATTCAATGGATGGTTGGATTAAAAAAAAATTAAAAAAATAATTGAAATTTTATATTCCTGGGAGAAAAATAAGTTGAGGATATGCACAAACTTTAATGGAAGAGTCGCATTATTGTTAAAGGAAACCCACGAAGATGAAGAATATTTTTGCGTTCGCTCTATAGTTTTCTGGAATTATGGTGTATAGTTTTCTTCAAAACTTCTGTGACTTATCACGTGCCTACCCCATTGCAGAATTTTCAAATTTCTTGCCAATTCAAGTTTTCAAAACTGTTTGGAAATGTAATAGATTTCTAGATGAATATGATAGTGGGGGGTAGCAGAATCAAACGCTGTTAATCTAATGGAACCGTTCGAAAACTGATGAAAAACTGCATTTCCTCCCATTGAGTCGCAGCAAAGATTGGGCATTGCAGTCGCATCCGCGTATGTGCAGAAAATTCGGAGTCTTTCACGAAACAAAGATTAATTCATATGGAAGTTATCTCAGAGTGACACATAACTTTGAATTACTTTGTACAATGAGTATTGCAAACAAGGCCACACAATAATACTTTTTTAAATCCCAAAAAGAAAAATTTTATCAGATTGACAATCATAATTGAATTAGACAATACAACTGGTATCACAGATAAATGCTTCAAGCTGAAGTGCGATATATTACCTTTTTCACACTTGGATGTTTGGAAATTTTGTTTATTAAAAATTTGAACTGAAATAAAACCGGCGTCGGTAGCCGAATTCATTAACTAGGCGAAGATTAAGCGAATTCGAGACATTGCAGGTCCCTGATTGAGTGACCGAATAGGAACCCCGGGATCTAACGGCACTGAGGTCAATTATCCGTATAATGGAATATAATGGCTAAATATGAAAACAAATTGTATTATGAAGGGCACTTAGTATTTTATATTTCTCTTCGCGGAAAAATATTTGTTGATTTTGTTACATGGTTGCACTATTTAAATTGATTTTGGAGTCAAGGATTTTTCATGTTTTCAAACAGAATACTACCAGAAAAAATTAAGCTGTAAAAAATTTGTAAATTATTATCTTTTATTTTTCCATATGATAGCCATATATAGATACGGTCCTTCGGATGAAGCACAGAATTCCCTTGATAAATGGGTAGGGGTAATTTTATTCCCAGATGATCATAATCCTAATTTTTCTCCGTTTTGTATTTAAAAATTGAGATTTGCAGTGAACTTACATTTCTATCTCAATCGTTTTGTAGAATAAAACTTCACAACTTTAGATTGAATTTTTCTTCTTTCTATATTTTGCTCTGAACGATGAGCATATACTAGAAATAAAATTTTTGACATTTCTTGTCATTGGCTAATGAATTAGATCGAGGAAACAACTTCACTGCAACTGTTCATTCACTCTCTAAATTTAGAAACGTAACATTGAGGCGCAATTGTATTGCGAAAGAAATGCTTGCTTTCTTATGGCTGGCTATTTGTGTTTTAACGACTACGTACAGTCACAGTTTTCGTCATGCGCCATGATTATTCACGAAGTCTTTGGGCGCTCTTGCACAACGCTTGGAGCTACGCGGATCTAGAAGGTACAGTGTTCTGGCGGAGTGTGGGAGGAAAACCCAAGTACATTGGTGGTGTTGGGAGATGGAAGCGTGCACAACTACGTCTCTTTACTTTATCGCTACTGCTTACGCAGTAGAGAGTAAGTTATGTAATACTGCGCGAAAAAATGCAGAATTTTCGGCAGATTATGGGGCCCTGGTTACGAAAAAGTGAATAAATCCAGTCGCTAATACAGAAAAAATGTCCTCTAACACGCGGTTTAGCCAGAATCAATGTTTTGTGGATTCGTGGTACCGAAAAATCAAGTGACGCCAAAACGTCTGCTTGCCTCTCCTTGTCCGTCCGTGTACAACGCTAGCGGCTAAATCGTTCAGAAGATTTTCTTCAAAGTTAATATTCCTCAATCGATCTGGCTGATATCGTGGCCTATAGAATTTGAAACCGATATTTTAGTTTTTGTACCAAGCCCCTGGGGCATTTTTTAAAAAAATTCAAAAAATGGCTGCATCATTTTTGATTAAATTTAGTTGTTGGATAGTGGTGAGAACGTTCAAGAGAATGTGCAGGTCTTAGTTTCGTTAAAAACTCTGATTTTTGCAAAATCCAAAAATTCAACATTTTTTGGCGTCTTCCTGCAAAATACAAAAGTGTTTTGACAAATAAACTCTATCCTAAATTAATATTAGATACAGATAATGCTCTTTCCTCAATTTCCAAATGTAAACGAAAATTATTAATCTGGGATGGAAGAATGAACGTCATTCCAATTCTGACATGCACTTTCTTAATTTTGTTTCCAGATGAGAGTACGGTGAAAAGGTTTGCATTCAATATAGTGGAGTGTTTCATTAAACACGATTTGTTCTCTCTTCAGTTTAAAAAAATATTTCTGCTTGGCTGGAAAGCCCTCATTAGCCGAAGACGAGACATTGAGAGTGAATTGAATAATATTTTTTATTTTTATTTTATTCATACTCTTAGCCAATCGGCTTTGTGCATAATAATTTTACAATTTAGTATATAAGAGGTTTAGAGCATGTATAGAAGTATGTAATTGTAATACAAAAGACATACACTAGTAATAATAATAATAATATT
>BLKR01016295.1:0-31881 GCA_011170035.1 Teleogryllus occipitalis | reverse complement strand
AACCCTGGCTAGAATGCACGTAAGAAAAGACCCTAAAAATTCAAGATGGCGGAGTTTCGGCACTACCAACCTCATCGAAATAAAACGCGAAAGCGCCGACGCGACTTGTTTAAATGTAGTACGTAGTGGCCTTCAAAAATCCAGATATGCTGAAATGATTTGTTAATATTGTTTTACGACTTATAAATCGCAACAGGCATATGGTAAAATAATTTAATTTATATATGAAATTTGTTTTTATTAATTAATTATAATATTAAATATAATACTTTTAATTAAATTACTTATAAATTTAAAACTATTTGAACTCTCAACATTAATAAAATTTTATTGAAACTGAAGAATAAATGAAATAGTTATATGTTATTTTATTATACAATAGGAAAAAAAGGTATAAACAGGGGATTTATAGAATAGAGATGAAATGAAATACAAGACTCAAAATAATTTTAATTTTCCAACAGTACACAATGAAGTGAAATAAAACTATTCTTTACTGAACTAGAAATATTTGTATAATAATAGTTTTATGCATGTAATATTGACACATGACCACGATCAAAGCATATCTAAGGAATGAACAAATCTACTGTATGAAAATGACAATGTTTGAAATTTCATGAAAATTGAATTGATCAGATATATGATTTGATATAATGCGAAGGTTCAGTAAAGAATAAACTGATGCACCATGAGTGGTCAATTTTAATGACAAATTGCAAGGAGCAGTCATTAAAATTTCTTGAACACCGATGGTCCACAGCAATTTATTTTCACAAAAATTATTGAATTTTTACAACAATTTTAAAGCCTAATGCCCCTGGGCTTACAAACATTACAAAACATCCTGGCATTTACCTTAAGCGATTAGGGAAAACTAGGGAAAACAAATCAGTATGCTACCATATATATAAAAAAACTGAATAAGAAAGTGAATTAATCCTCAATTGCATTGTAAAAATATTATCATTAAAAATCAACATTAAGAAATTTGGCTGACTTTACAAATTAATAAACTACTTTAAAATTTTACATATATTGATAGCATACCCATCCTTCCGATCAGGATGACGACTGAGGGCCGATTTCTAGCACGCATACAGAAACATAATTCAAAATAATGGAGACATTTACAATACGTGAAATAATATACATAAAACATTCCATATTTATAAAATGAAAAATCCGGTAGACACAGCAACCCTGCAACATAGAACAATCAATGCAGTATCTATTGTCCAATCATGATAAATTCAATAAACAGACATGTTATTGTTATAGCACTCATACATTTATTATCCAAAAAAGAATACTGCGAACAATGACTAGCACTCATAAGCTGGAGTCTTGCAAACCCTTGTTCAAAAAATTAAGGATTCTTCCACTACCGTGCATGTACATATTTGAAATAGTTGTCTTCACAAAGAAGATTCTCATGGAAAACAAAGACACTTTCACTCTAAATTCAGGTGTACACAACTATAACACTCGACAAAAGGATAACCTACATGTTCCCCATTCTGAAACTACACTTTATCAAAAAAGTACCCTAATAGAGGGCATTACACTTTACAACAAATTGAGCCATGATATTAAAGATATGAATACAATACATAGATTTAAAAGTAAATTGAAAGCTTTCCTGCTTAACAACATATTCTACAGTGTGAAGGAATACACAAATCACACCACTACCTCCCTTAAAAAACAAAAATAAAAATTCTAATCCCACTGATTCTCTGTTTCATGTTGACTGTTTAAGTTGAAGCAAAGAAAAAAGAACTGGCATATACCATCCTGCCTGTGTTAAATTGCAGTTAGACTGATGTAGAAGGAGAATGCCAAACCAAAATTCTATTTCCTTCATCCTGAATTTGCTAAATGCACTAGGCATCATTAATATCGTTAAATCATTTCTGAATGAATAGTATTTTATTAGTAGTATTGTTACTATTATAATTGATATTACTATTATTAGAATTGTTATTATTACTATTATTATTATTATTACTATTATTATTATTATTATTATTATTATTATTATTATTATTATTATTATTATTATTATTATTATTATTATTGAGTATTGTAAGATCAATGACCAACTTGATCAGGGTTTTTTGTCCAGTTTCCCTTGATCCTTTGAGCAAATGCTGAGATGGTTCCCCTTGTTTAGATTTCTGGACAGTAAATGTAACTTCACTCTGCCATATCTGACTCGTCATACACGATTGAAATTGTATCTGTGACTCAATAAATATTATTATTATTATAAGATCAAAAATTATTCCGAGGAAATTATGTTCTTGCAATGAAAAACAAAAAAAATTAAAAAAGGACATTATCACATTTAAATAAAAAAAATTGCTACTTAACTTATATATTACTTCAAACTCCAGTAACATATGAAAAACGAAATTGTCCAGAAGAAAAGTTGGCCCAAGAATTTTTGCTTCACATTACAGTATTCAATATAATATGTAACCAAAAAAAATTACCTACAAAACCAATAAAATTTACAAACATAAATAGAAAATCATTGAAAACTGACTTAAAATGAAATGTTAATTACCAAAAAGTAATATAGCACATCAGTAGTAAACATTAAATTTTACTCTATATCATGCCAAATAATATCATGAAATAAGTACTTACTAATTTCACTTAACAACTGATTACCATTTGAACAAAACATCTAAATAAAATGATGTATGTTCTGAACTCCATTATTGCATATCTGAAACATTTATTAATGTAATGTATGTTTCACAAACATGCTAAATCTTTCAAGTGTATTCATTTATATCATTTAGCATCCGTACTTAAACAGAACACAAACTCAGAGGCATTGGCAGTAATGATTAATTGTATTACAGGGATAATGTAAAGGAAATTGATTAACTGTTAATTCATTGGGATTAATTAATGTTAATGAAATGGTGCTCTTAACTAGTGTCTTCGGTTGAATTGAGAAGGCAGGAGTTCACTCAGGATCTCACACTCATTAAAACTATTAATGCACACTCACTGCAATAACCACAATTCCATAATCGAGTTTACTCTAGCTATACCTTTTCTGGGGCACAGTGTAACCAAATTTGTTCTTAATCTTGACTTGGTGGTTGCTTTACGGGGGCAGGAGTTTTATAATTTGAGGCACATCTGAAATATTGAGTTACATATTTCACAAGAATATCACTTTTGTTCCAAACACTTTAATGCTTACTCACTGTTTTCACTTTTGCAACCCTACTCGATCCAAACACACAACTGAAGCATTGGCAGGAACAATTGACTGTAATGTAATAATATTAATGTAACAACTTGCAATAACCACAATTCCATAATCGAGTACATTCTAGCTATACCTTTTCTGGGGCACAGCGTAACCAAATTTGTTCTTAATCTTGACTTGGTGGTTGCTTTACGGGGGCAGGAGTTTTATAATTTGAGGCACATCTGAAATATTGCGTTACATATTTTACAAGAATATCACTTTTATTCCGTCGTGTAATATATGAATATATTTCAATAAAATAATTATGATTCACACACACATGTTCATTGTGAAGACGTTCTTGAGGCATGCAATAAAAAGTAAATAATTATTATGACATTGATGGCTTACCCCCACAATTACAGCTACCTTTGCAATGACACTGCTCTCAGGAAGTTTCACTTCTTTACGAGAATTTTCTCGCTCTTGTACTTATAAACATTAAGAAGGACCTGCCTTTCACCACTCGATAAAATCCACTTCCCCTTCTGCTTCACTGGAGAGTTATTTCTGGAATTACCTGACATTTCTAAAAATGTCAAGCCCAGCACACAATAAGATTTCCCTTAGGAAACAATTCGCGCACGCATGCGGCTCACTCGCATAAGCTTACAATCTCCACACAACGCTTTGCTGGTTGAAACCGTTGAAGTTGGCACAAATTCATTTCGCTCGCATGCATGCCAGTCTCCAGCCAAAAAAAAGTCCCTGGCAGCTGTACTTCCATTACGTGGGGAATTTACGTTGGGGTTGGCACCTACTTTCTCCAACTTAAATGGTAATCAAAAGTCCCTAAGACAATGTAGTATGTATGGCGGGTGGTTTACGGGAGGTTGGTATTGCCAAGCTTTCTGGGTCACATCTTACGTGGAATAAATCTTAGCATTGAACGTGTCCAACCCGGAACAACGGGCCTAAACTGCCCAAGGTCGTCAAACGGACCTTGTGAGTCGGGCCGCGCCGCGCTCGTCACCAGAGGTCACCACGTGGTGCGCGGCGCTTCGCCGGTGATTCACGCGGGACGCGCGGGAAAGTGCGGCCGCGCCCGGCTTTGTTTCGGCTGAAGGCCTCGCACCCTTCTACCGGCGACGGCGCACTCGACTGCACAACCGCATGCAACGTCTTGCGGAAACGCCCCAGGCGGCGCTGGTGTTGCAATCAATCGGTTCGTGCTTTCTCCGGTTGCAGGGTAACCAGATCGTCAAGATAGAAAAAGGGTACATGCCATAATAACTTTTTTTTAAATTTATTTTACCCGATCGACCAAAAGCTATATATATATATATATATATATATATATATATATATATATATATATATATATATATATATATATTATATAATATATTAATATGTAATATATAATATATATTAATATATATTATAATATATATTAGATTTTATTGTTAATTCTGCAATTAAGTGTAGTAACTTGGTGGCAGAATATCTTAACCTTACATGCATTAAACTTAGATTCACTAAGAAAAAGTTACAAAAAAAGTAGTTAATTAAGATAATAATAATAAATAGTACATAACATCACCACGCAAACCTTACTCCACTTCACTTCACTTCACTGCACAACACTTAACTGTGACGCATTTCTTTCGCATTCCCTTCCCTCCACTTCACTTCATAACACTACACTACACTGCGCTGCACTACACTGCACTGCACCGCACTGCACTACATGAATAATAATAAAATGATAACAATAATAATAAAGGTAATAATAACAATACTACTACAACTGATATTTATACTAACAATTAAACAACTTACTTTGTAGGAAATACTACTAATCTAACAGTGGAAACTTAACATTGATACATATAACCTAATATATAATTAACTAGAAAACTAATTTATTTTTAAACTTGCTCAAGCTTTGAGGAAATGGTTCTAAGATAGTCGCAGGCAAACTGTTCCAGTCTCTAATAGTTCGGTTTGTAAATGAAAATTTCTCGACATCGGTTTTCTGTATTCTTGTCTTAATTTTATGCACGTGATCCGCTCTACCGAAGTATGAAGATTTTCCTAAACGACGGTGTATTTCATTCCAAGCAGGATAGCCTGTGTATGCTTTGTACATAGCATAGAGTCGCAGCTTCATCCGCCTCTTTTCGAGTGATTCCCATGCACTTCTATTTTTTGATCCTCTGAAAGTAAATTTCGATGCTCTGCGCTGGACCTTTTCTAGATTACCTTGCTGCGATATTCTGTACGGGTCCCAACATACCGCGCCATATTCTAATACGGTCGGACTAGTGACATATAAGCTAATTCTTTACCTCTCACTGTACTCATAACGAAATGTAGAGATTAACGCCAAAGAGTACAGTGTTCTCCATTTAGCTCCTGTATCGTATTGTAGATGGTGCCACACGAGTTTCTACTCCTGTTCTGTATTTATCAATGTTACGATCTTTAACAAAAAACAAAAATACACTATTAATTTCTTCTATTGGTGGTTAAGTCCTTTTGTCGTTTCCTTTGCTTTGTGTTCCGTTTGCTTCGTGTTCCGTTGGCTTCGTTCGTTACTTTGAATCGTTAAATTGAATTCAATATAATACTACATTTATGTACCTTGGGACTTACCTAGTGTGAAATATTTTGTCTAGATTTGTTAAAAAAATTTGTTCTCTTATAATTTTTACTATTGTGGATACTATTTCAAAAAACATCTAAGACTATGAAGGGGATTACTTACACAGTTATTGGTAATATTGTCATTTCTTCTGTTGCCCTCCTATGCTCACAAATTATTTCAATGTTAACTCTAATTTATTAAATTTACTTCATTGTAATCATGGATTCAACATACAACATTTTACTCCTTGCCTTTTGCGTTTGGACGTGTAATTCTATACAGAATCACGATTCCCGGAAGTTCTATTGATTGAAACCAATAATTAGATTGATGGCGACTAATATAAATGATTAGCCTTTCTTAACAATACAAATTTAACATTTATATATATATATATATATATATATATATATATATATATATATATATATATATATATATATATATATATATATTACAATTCTATCGAGTTCATGAAAATAACTTTTTTTTTATATGTAACATTAAAATACTGTACGGGTTTGAATAGTTCGTAAGCTTACTACAATATCTTGTTACATGGCTTCTCTGATGACCAGCAGAATGTTGTCCATGGAATCGTCGGTATTCCCATTCTTGCTTTTTTTTGCTATTATTAAAATAAATTTAAAAAATGTTCCAGAATGTCCTCAACGATTTGATCTGAATAGGATTTAACATTTTCCATTAAATCAGTACGCGGTCGCGACTTTCTCTATCTGTGTTTCCTATGAAACCTCTACTCGCGACTATTTTCAGCTACTTCTTGAAAAATCCTTCCATCTTCGAAGCTTTCCTAATATATCCCCCCTCGAAACACGGAATCTACTTCAATTCAAACTTCCAACTACTACGTTAATAGAATCTACAATTCCAATTCCACACTACTATTTTAACAGTACCGAGCTATCAAACTAATTATAAATTCCCGCCTCACTTTCATTGCAAAAATACCCCAACCTATGCTGAAATTCCGTTCGCACCTCACCAACCGTTTACGTGTGTACGCTTCAATATCTTTACAGAGAGTGATTCCTTGCGGCATTCAACAAGATCGCGGCATTTAATGCCCTCTTGACACCTTCATATAATGTGTTCGGGGCCGTGTCCATCTGCACAGCACTATGACACAAAGCATGGAATATTACACTTTGTTGATCGGTTGTCCTAACAACGCGTATTCTTTGACTTCCGATTTTGCAAACATTATTACTAACGCTGGATGCCAATTTTATCATTCAAACTAAACGCCGTGACTTACCACAACTTCTCCCCTTCTAAAGCGTTCTTGACTTAGCACACTAGATACATCAACAGTCACTTTCCCAAGGTACAACAATCTGCTGTCATGAATATACATGGCTACGGTTAATTGTAGATTACCTGTAGATAGAAGTATACACCTGGAATTAACTAAGTTCTATGCCTGTACGTATAGGCCTACTTCAAGTTTCGTAAAGTAATAGTACTTATTACAAAATTGATAGAAAGAGAAATGCAGAAATTTTTATTTTTCACTCGTCAAATCTATTAACTCCTTTGCTACCCTGGGTCTCCTGAACCAAGAGATAAAGATCTTTTTAATTTTTCATGATTTATTATTGCTGTACACTCTTCAGGCTTTTAGTTGCTTCATTGTTTTTGGCACGAATTCGTTCCTTCAGTTATTGCGTTTACTGGGAACTTATTTCGTGAGATATTTAATTTTTCTGAATTTTCGGGGTCTCGTAGACCCTCTGTTGCTTTGAGGCAAGTAATAAATACATGATCTTCCTATTTGGAAATTAAATAGGATTATGTTTATTACATTTTTTCTAATTATATTATGTTTTCGTCTAATGCAGTGATGAATAGTACACCTAATATGTAGTAATAAATCAGGAAGGTGTAACAAGAATATTTATTTTTATTTTTCGTTATTTTGTAGCTAAAATGCACGAAAGAGAGCGTTTAAAAAGTTATATTATTTCTATAGCAAAAAAGTTAAAAATAATGCTATATTAATAATAAAAATAATAAAACAATTTGATTATTCATTTATTCATTGTAAATTATTATAAAATGCAACCTCGCCTCATAAATAGTATCTTAAAAATAGTGAGCTGGACAACACTTGGGAGTGACGCAGAGTAGCGTTGGTAAAACATCTGAAAAGGGTAGCAATGGAAGGTTAAACTCTCATAAAATCACGGAAACCGCTCACACTACAAAATCGTTTATTTCAATAATCACAAATGGCAATATCAATATAGGGAAAATAACAATCCGAAATTTCTCTCACGATTTTGTCCCTAGTCATGAGTCACTAGGTACGACAGTTTCCTCGACAATATATGAACATAAATAACATAACGCAACAGAATGGATTTACTTTATCTAAAAGAAGTAAAAAAATTAAAGAAGATTTACTTTAACTAAAAGCGAAGTATAAAAAAAGTATTGCTTGATTAGTCTGAAAAATTAATTCCAAATTGAATAACGATGTTTTTGAAAGAAGAATAGAAACATAAATAATATCGACTGGTTTCCAGTATAGGAATATTACATATAACATTTCAACACCGGTACCGAGATACGTTTACTGAAGAATAACAGTCGACGCCTAATATCATGTCCCGAGTAACATCTAAGGGCAAATGTTATGAAGGAAGAGTCCTTAGGTTTATACATATTACACAATATATTTTGAGACTACGAATGCGACCCGCCGCTACATATCCGCCGAATGTTTCAATTCAACTGGGAAACAGTATTCTGCAAGCAACCAATTTCATTACAATAGAATTCTGCCACACTGTCATGAGAATGAACTGAATGATTATTTGTGCCGGTAGCGTTTATCGCTGTAGTCGTTTGTTCCGAAGGTGAACTGCAAGTTATATCTGGGGATGTGATGGTGATCCTTTTCCGCTGGAAAGTGAGATTGCGCCAAACTTCTTATTTTATTTATTTATTTTATTATACTAGACATCAACTTCTGAGGTTCTTCCTTCCTGTGGTGGGGAGGATATCTTACCAGCAAGGGCCAGTCCTAAGTTCCCGACTGCTGTTCCGACATTTGTGGTATTGTAGTGCATGTAAGTGTATGGGTATGTAAAGGGCGAGGCGAAAGGCAGGGAAAATTGTAAGGATGATAGAATAGCGCGTGGTACGTGATCCGTTCGTTAGTATAGTGCTCCGGCATTCGTCTGGTGTTGGCCGAAGAAACCACGCGAAAGTCCCGTTCAGGGCAACCGGCCGTTAGCATTCTTCTTTATAGAGCGCCTGTGTATGATCTGTTTCTCATGCTGATGTCCAGTTCTCGCTTCGCACTCGCATAGTGTATTACCACTGATATTTACCCTATCACTTCTGGCAAACCATCGTGTTGTGTGGAATGGCGTCCAATATAAATTGGCGTTCCGGGAAGGAAACGACAGTTGTGGACCCACGCCATCATGACAAAACGAATCAAAAATGGCGTGAAACAGAACATCTGGGCCTTCCAGTGGCTGTCGATGCAGAGCAGTGTTTGGGTTTGCTGGCCGTTGTTGCGCCCAAGACCTCTTGTCTTGCCGCCGCCGCAGTGCAAACTCACAGTGGCTTCCCATCGAGGGTTGCGTCTAGGGCGCGAGCAAAGTTGACTTGAATACAGTGGGTCGTTCCCATTAAGTTGATGGACACGGTTTCTTGGATGTTTTATGCGATATCATTTGGGATGATGTCTCTATAGAGGTGTTGCCACTAATAATTACTCCTTTTGAGGGTCTCGTAATATTGATACTATTATGTTCCCTCATCCCTATTAAGAATGAGATCTTATGAATAATGGATTTCAAAATAAAATCTCATTGTGATTGTTCGTCAAGACACAAGGAGAATCACCTGTGCCGGAAATAGAACCGGAAAATTCATGTCCCTTCGAACTGAGGAAGATCCGAAACTCCCATGGACTAATTGGACTACTTAGGTCAGCCAATTACTTTATTATCATATTTTATATTTTGGTTTAGTTGTCAGCAACAAAGGGAAAATGTATATCACCCCCTGAAAATACGTTACAACCGTTCGTTCCTCCCATTTCATCAACCGATTGATTTAGCTCCGAGTCTACATTGCCGTGTCTCTTCGGTGATTGAGCGTCCTCCTAGGGTTCGAGCCCCGGCAGTGGTGGATTTCCGACACTAGCTAGATAGCTAGGCAGAATTTAGCGCGCTGTCAGGAGGAACATTCCAGCGACTGGCTGCTCTGATCGGTAATTTTCCGGGTTTTCTCCTGTCAATACCTGATGAATGCCGAAGCAGAATCTTTTATCGCGCACTATCTTTCTTCGTCTTCCTTGTCCTATCCGCATCCCTTATTAACACATATTTACACTTACTTGCACTCAATAGTACACTTGCCGAGAGACCATTTGGGAACCTAGTTTTTTTAGACTTGGACGGTTCTGTGCTGAGGGGAAATATTTAGAGGGGGAAATCACCAGCAAACCCACGTTTAGATCGGCGCTATCTCTCGTCATCCATTGACGAGAAATCCAGTGACCAGGTGAGAAACATCGTCACATTCCGAGTAAAAGATTCACTAACGGGAATAATGAGCACAGCAATTGACGTGACCGGAAACAATATATCAATCATTCCTTTTTATCAGTTACATGACCGCCTCTTCCATTTCGCCTAGCACAGCCATAGCCGCCCTCATGAATTATGTATCGCATCTGAAGTAGGGAGCCTCGTCCCGAGTTTGTCTTCCGGAAATTCCAACCATGTCGTCGCAAGCACTCTGGTTTGCTTGAAAAATGGCACCGCATGAATTGAGTCGTCGTTAAGCGACATAATTTGTCATCGGCCAGACGGCAGCGAGAGAATGGGTCATCAGCAAGGCCACCTGAAGGCTCGGGGAGATGGGGTGGGGGAGGAAGAGGGAGGCAGATGGGGTGTAGGCGGCAAGGGTAGGCAGTAGATGGGGAAGCGAGAATGAAATAGGATGCACAGAATCCTCAACAAATAATGGCTCAGGGAGACGGTGCGGCGGTGGTACGAAAGTGTAGTAGACGACTAAAAGGTGGAGATTTAGCAGCTGGAATTAAAATAGATAGTAGGTAGAGAACCCTCACGAATGGCACATCACATACAAAAGCAGAGACATCAGGATTCTAAAGACCGAGGGGAAATCATCTTTTGGTGAGTGATGGATCAGGGAGCTATTTAGAGAGAGAAGATTAATTTAAAAAAATTCTTACACAGGGAAGAAATGAAACAAGTAGAAAAACAATGTTGGTGCTCTCGCAGTTTCATATTTTAAGTAAATGACGAATGGCGAAATATCTATATTCTTGTGATGCAATGTTCAAATATTGAATACAAGTGTATCATTGGCATCATAAAATGGACATCTTTAAGAGAATCGTTCATCCATAATAACACTGCTACGGCGCAAATTCGAAATTAGGACTGTGAGGTGTGTATACTCAAAGGCGCTCTATTGTACGCGGAATATAAACCTATACACCTTTAATTTGTTGTCATTTATTGAAAACATTAGATGCAAAAAACCAGTTATATTCCAATATGATTTTATTTACTGCACATAAATTACGAGTATGTATTATTAATAATATTTAATATTTTCTATTGATGTTAATAATAGTAATAATCTTTAATTACTGAAAATTTTAACCCCTTAGAAGTTATAGACAATGTTACAGTCCCGTCAAATATCGACCACTCTAGTGTATATTCTGAATATTCCGTTTATATACTCATGCAATTACAACCAACATAGTCATGGCATTCTCCTAAAGGGAAACGTTAATTGAGAATCACACTCATATTTATCACTGTATGTTGATAAATTTTCAATAATGTTCCAATTTTAGAAACTAGTAAAATTTAGCTGGTAACATTTTCCATTAATGTGGTGTCCATTTCTTGAAATAAATTTTCTTTATAACTGAAAAAGAAACAACAAAAGGAAAAATGGATTTGTTTCTTTGAATTCAATGCAACTTCGAAAAAATAACTTTCTAAACATGGAATATACCTTGGAGTCAAATAATCTAATATTATTAAATTAGTAGAGAAGAATATTTGTCATTGTTAGTAAAATTATATAAATAAATTATTTATATTACTCATATTTTTTTGAATTTCAATGCAAGTTCAAAATTTTGAGAGAGACTGTCAACATTTTTATGAGCATCACTTAAACAGGAAAATAGGACATGGTAAGATTATTACTTGTAATAACTGTCTAAATAAGTATGCAAAAGAAATTATAGTGAACTAGTCGTTCCCCTCAAAAAGGCTTTTGTTACGAGCGATGTCATCGGTTATTTATAAAAGAGGTTTTATTAAAACTTTGCATATTTGTATATATTTATTGCCATACGTCGCCTATAGGTCATTTATAAAATACGTCTCTTTTGCCTCTAGCTCCATAATTATTTTTGAATAATTGTAGATAATAATAATAATAATAATAATAATAATAATAATAAAAATTATTATGCATTTCGCTTCCTGGTCGCTTTTGAAAGTTTAGCAATTATGTTGGAATACGATGACCATTTCCAAATTGTGAACTACAGTTGCAACCCCATGGCTTTAAATATTATGCAATTGTTAATAATTGTTTCGACTTTTCAATTATTATTTAATAATATTAATAATAAAAATAATGCTGATAATAATTATATAATAATAAGTTATTATTATTATAAGAATTATTATATCTGAGAGAAGTAAATGCAGTGATATATCAGATTTACTCATTGCAATTCCCATGTGTCCGTAGGAAATCTTAAGATAAGTTACCCCATCGATATGATACTTCGCGCTTTGCAAATTAGTAATGTAGGTGTTTTTAGAGAATTTTCACATCTGTTGCTACATTCTGTATCTCTGGCACGCCGCGGAAACTTTGTGGGTCATCTGAAAAGGAGCACTTGACAATATGCTCATCGCTCGGCCGTAAGGATAACAGAAAGCTCAGGAACGTTAAGAAACGATTTGCACACGGTCTGACCGGGAGCGGTAGCTCAGTGCATCAACTGATGTCATTGCAGCGCCTCTGACCGGGAGGTCCTAGGTTCGAGTCCTGACGGCGGCAGGATTTTCGACACTAGCTTTTCAGCTAGGTCGAATTCAGTCGCTGTCTGGAGAATTCTAGCGGCCGGCTGCTCTGATCGGTAGTTTTCCGTGGTTTCTCCGATCCACACCAGGCGAATGCCGGAGCAGTACCCTATCAAACGGGCCACGGACCGCGCGCGATCTGTCCTTCCCATTCTTTGCCCTATCCTCTCCCCTTACACACACACTTACACTAACATGCACTACACTACCACAAATTCCGGGAGACCGGTCGGGAGCTTAGAGCTTGTCCCGGCTGGGGCGGTGCCCCGCTGGTAGGAGAGTCTTGGTTAGGGGGAAACCTCACTAGCCGACTGTAGGTCGGCGCCGGATCTCGCCATCCAGCGGAGGAAGATCAACGCCATCTCCCGCGAAAAACCATGCACTACACTAACGGGACTAATGACCAGAGCAGTTGACGCGCCCGGAAACATGAAAAAATCAATCAATCAAGCACACGGTCTGCGACCCATGCTTAAAGTAACACACTCCGCCACGAATTGACCAGAAGAAAACACTAAAAGCATTTATAGCTTGCTTCCTCTAAAATTCTCATGCAGTCAAATCACATCTCTCCTCAAACCTTTGTATAAACCAAACGCAAATACCATCACTATCCGAATTCAAACTCTGCAGAAATCCAAACCACAATATAATAATTAAAAACAAATATCCATTTCATGTATTACTCGAATTGTTCTCCGAAATTGTTTAAACAGAGGTGTCTTAATAGGTTCTCTCAATCATTGTATTAGTTGTTAGTAACTAGTTATAGTTTAGTTCATAGCCACCAGTGCATGTGACAAAACTGTAAAACTGAACCATGTAATCCTCTCGTTTCTGGCCCAGAAATTAAAGGTGTCGAAATTCACTGCCGCTGGCCGTCAAAACTCTAACCTAGGACCTTCTAAACCACGAAATTTCATTTGTGAGCTCGTAACTTGATACTCTTTCAGTTTGTTTTAATTATTTCCTATCATAAAATTCGTTCGTAAGATATTCATGCGCAAATAAACGCTTAATCAACAATCAGTTGCTCCACAGTTCCATCTTTATAGAGCAACATTTACAACGCCGCATTTTCCACGAGGTGTAACAACTCCCGGTTCTAGCACACGTTTCTCTACAATAAGGGCAACGAGCTAACAGCGCATAACAGGTTCTACGCGCAAGCGACCAACATCAACCGAAACCGCGCGACTGCGGCCGGCAAATACGCGGCGCAAAATTTGAAAATAAAACCCCCGATCGCAGCTGTAACGAGTCCCGCATTTCACGCGCTCTACCCTTAAAACACAAATAAACGTTAACATTTAACTGAACACTCGCATTTTTTTCATCATTTAAGCCCCCCCCCCCAGTGTAGCCGAGTGGTGATAAATGTGGTAAACAAATTAAAAGTAACGGTTTGGGCGCGTATATTAAAATTTCCACGACGCTCACGCTGCTGGTTGGCGCACGTGCGAGTCGAGTGTTCTAGGTGGATGATTAAAAGAACATTAGCAAGATATTTTATATAAGCGCGCGGAGCATGGTTGCGTGTACGTATGTGCGCTACTGTACAAGGAGCGTTGTTTGCTAGTGAGGGAGATGTTCAGGGCATTTCAATTATCCCTGCTCTTCGATTATATTCTTCACTTTGTCTCAACATTGCGACTGTTTTGAGGTTATATCTGCTTAGTAGATGTGTATACGATATTCATGTAACAATCGCGACATCTTTAAGTGGTATAAAAGAGCGGGAGATTCAAATCTAATTTTGTCCGGATTTTGACCGCGCACCCTGTATATTTTATATCATTCTTCTTTTGCTGACCGTAAATAGGTCACTACAATTAATAGACTTTACATATGTAGTGAAGGCTTACTTTCCAGCTTACCTAAAATTATTACAAAATAATTTGATTGAGGTAATCTTCAGGTACTTCTTCAGGGCATAGAATAGAGAAACCAATCTGTAGTGACGTGTGTTTACTCAACCTGAAAGAAGAAAGCTGTGTTATTCTGAGGGCGTTTCAAGAGATTTTCGCAACTTTTCAATAAATGAACCAATGCTGATGGTAGTTGTAAAAGTTCTTAACATAAGAAATCTACATTTCATAACAACGTTTTAATATCCAATTGATCAGAGGAAGGCGGGTTAAGTTTTTCAATGTGTGTCTTGCGAGAGCACAAAACTTGCAAAATTTATTTACTGTTTAAACTACACATGGGGAAACGAAAAATGTTCTTATACTTTGTAATTGCCTTGACGAGTCCTACATAATAATAAAATATACAAACTGGAACATACTGTAAGCGGCGATACATTAAATTATAAACATTCCCAAGCTAGTTCGGGCGACTGCCGCCGGCGTCACGTCGTACAGCGTTATTGTTATTGTGCATCATTGACTCGGAGTTTTTCTGCTACATATAATTAAAATGGAATGAAACATTAAGTAAGTGTTCCAGAGTATGTCGTGAAATGGATCTTCCAAATATTTTTTTATCCTACATAAAATACTATTTTAACCTACAAATATTGTAAACTTTAACGTTCTTTGTGAAGTTTAAAAGAATGGTAATATTTAGTACACACATGTTATAAAACTTTGCTACGGATTTGGCAGAAGGATTCTACCTAAGCTTCATATTTTATTTGCCAGGAAGCACCCGAAGTTTCAACGTTGCTTTCTTCGCATAGCTCTCGCTGGTAGGGTGACATTGAGGAAGGAAAGCGGCTGCGACAATATAAATTTTTGCACGGAGGACCTGCGTAATTAATGACATTGCATTCAGCGCTTAGTCGGCCTTTCCTTAACCCCTCCGCTCCCGCCTGTCCCACCGCCCTCGCTTCACCATTAGCGTTCTGTCACACCTCCGCCCTCATGCCTCCGCCATCGTGCCTCCGTCTTCACCCCACATATGCCTCCACCTCCAGCTTTGCCTCCACCTCCACCGTCGCCTCCACGTTTATCTCCACTTTCGTCTCAAATTTTGCCTCCACCTTTACCTCCACCTTCGCCTTCGCCTCCATCTTTGACTCCAAATTTACCTCCACCTTCGCCTCCGCCTTCGCCTCAACCTTTACCTCCACCTTCACCTCCGCCTTCGCCTCCATCTTTGCCTTCACCTGTACCTCCACCTTTACCTCCAACTTCACATCTGCCTTCGCCTCTACCTTTGCCTCCACCTCTGCCTTCACATCTAGTTTTACCTCCACCTCCACCTTCGTTCCTCCTTCGCCTCCACCTTCGCTTTCGCCTTCGCCTTCGCCTTCGCCTCCCCCTCCACCTCCATCCCACATCAGCCTCCACCGTCATCACCATCTCCACCTCCGCCCTCATCTCTACCGCCGGCTCCACATTCACCTCCACCTCCGCCTTCATCTCCACCTCCACCGCCGTCTCCCCCTCTATCTCCACATCTGCCTTCACCGCCGGTTTCGCATTCCCTCCACCTTCGCCACCGCCTTAATCTTCCCCACCGTCTCCACCTCCATCTCCACCCCATATCTACCACTGCCTCCACCTCCACCAGTCAGTAAATTTCGGCAGTGCCACCATCGCGCTATAAAAAGCGAGGGGCGTTCTTCGTCTCTTGCCGAGCTAGACGCGCGCGCCGGTCAACGTGCCGAACAAGCAAAAAACTTGCGCCAATATCGAGTGTTGCTCGTCCCCCTTCGGAAAGTTACCGTTCATTTTTCACAGTCTCCTTTCCGCCAGGGCGGGGATCCCCTCGCGCCTTACCGCGTGGCTGCTTTCCTCCGGAAGCGCGCTTCTTTGTTCCTGATGCAGCACTGCACTATTATTCTTCCCTTGTTTTTGTCGTCCGGCTGTGAGTTCCTTGTTTGTTTGCGTCACCTCGTCATAATGGAGTGCCCGTAGACAAGCCTTCGCTTCCAATTCGGTGAGTTATCTTTGTTCAAACGAACTGTGCTCGTACGTTTGAGAAAGGGAAAGGGGAAAATGCGTGCTATCTTGTTTTGGAGGGAAATGATATTTTGATCATGGGTGAAATTATTACCCTTTGACAACATGATCAATATTTTCCCATTGTATGACTATCATAGATTGAAATTATGTTCCTTATAAATGAATATATTTCCTCGCTCAATATGTACTTTCCCATTTCGCTCAAATAAAATGAATGTTATTTACAACGTTTTATTATAATTGTAGTGGCAAATGTTGACCTGAAGACTACAGAAACGATCTTTCTCAACCAGATTTAATGAACGCTCTTTACATAAGGTATAAAACACGTATGAATCTCATGGCAAAGCAGGTGTCACGTCACACGGCTTAGTATTGTCTCAAATAAAACAATATTAATAATATAAATAAAATAATAAAGAGTTCTTGTACTTACACACTTCTATGCTTTTAGGAGAGATGGAGGTTAGGGCTCCATCTTAATGCTAGCTTACGGTACTAGATGGAGGTAGTCTGGTAAGCTCCTTGCTTTGAAGGAGTAACCATACATTAACTAGTGATAAAACCAAAGCATCATTAGAAAATACGTGGAATGGATCTCCGAATCACCCCAAGTGGGGAAATATAAATATAATAATAAAATAAAAGGATTCGAGCGAGCCTTTCCTGTCTTAGCATTATGATGCTCTATTTTCGAAAACATAATAAATACAAATTTTGAAAAGTGAATAATTCAACTCAACGGCTTTTTCCAAATTATGACTATGAAACATATTTTTAATTTTTTTTCAAAATTTTCAAATTTAGTTTTGTGGGTAAACAAATGAGGCACAATAATACAAACGTCAAAAGTACTTACGTACGTCACTGCAGAACTCCACTTGTGGAAGAGATTATAATATAATATAATATAAATGTTATACTTATTCTGTGTCTGTAAACCATTCTCGACACAGCAAAACATCCTTCACTGACGCTTCCCATCACACACTCCCTTCACACTCAACAAGGCACCCTAACAGGGAGAGGTGGCTCAGAACATGAACTAATGTCACTGCAGTCCCTCTCACTGGGAGGTCTTAGGTTCGACTCCCGACAGAGGCAGGATTTTCGACACACGGCTAGATCGAATTCAGTCGCTATCTGGAGAAGAATTCTAGCGGCCGGCTGCTGTGATCGGTAGTTTTCCGTGTTTCTTCCATAAACAACAGTTGATGCTGGGGAACTACCGTAACAAACGGGCCACTGACTTTTCTTCATCTTCCTTGTTCTTTCCTCTCCCCTTACACACACTGACACTAACATTCATTACACTATGCCGGGAGACAGGTCGGTAGCTGAGAGCTTGTCCCGGCTGGGGCGGTGTCCCGCTAGTGGGAGATACCTGATTGGGCGGGAAACCCCGCTAGCCGACGATAGGTCGGCATCATTCAGCGGGGGGAGATCACCTCCGGAGGAAAAATCATGCACGACACTTTCAGGATGAATGACCTAAGCTGTTGACGCGCCCGGAGTCACTAACAACCAACCAACCAACCAACAAGGCGCCGTCTTGTGGTCACCCAGCGCCCCACTTCGCCGCCCCGCCCACCACCGACCGTAGGACCCCATCCCGCATCTTTATCTCCGTTATTACCTGACCCTGGCGGCCATGACTAATGCACGGCTTCATTACACCGTTTCGGTTAACTCTTAATTATTTAGTCATAATCCAGCGCGCGCGACGAGGCGGCGGCGGCGGCGGCGGCGGCTACAGAGGAGACCTACAGTGGCCCAGAAAGGACAAACTGCGCGCAAAAGACTTTTCTTACATTGTTTTATAGGACGTAATGGCCGAGATAGTAAGGAATGCGAGTTCTAAGTGCGTCATCTAATTCAAAATTTCCGCCGTCGATTTCGAGTCTGATGACCCAATAACTGAGTTTTGACAGTTGACATCTATCAATGAACTTGATAACTTCAGACAAAAGATGTATGATTTCGCGATTGCTAAGTACAAATACTGTGTAGATATGAATTTTTTGTATTTTGTTTACAGTATTCTTCGATCTGAAAACATTTCGATAGTTGCAAGTGATCGCAGATAATGTTTAAATCTTAATTTGTAATAAAAGACTTCCCCGTTCGTACAACATTAATAAGTTTTTTACCATGCCAAAGAATTTTCTTTCGCTACAATTTAAGGATTTATGTAGAAGTCTTCATTATCAGTCGCTTTCTTTATTTTCTTTAAGGTGTAAATGTAGCGTCTAGAGGTTGAATAAAACAGTCATGTCGTGGGGTCAGTCACAATACAATAGAAAAGCTTTAAGCACCTATAAATAGAGACTGCCCTACTATGCTATCTGGAAGGTTCGGAAAACTTCACGCTATCTAACAACAAAATTTAATAAAAAGGGGTAGAGTATTTTTTTTAGTTATGAAAATGTCCCGGGGGATTGATGTAAAGTACCGCTCAATGTTAAAATAATGGTTTCAAATTCAAGGGACTGTGACATCAGCCAGATCGATTGGGAAATATCAATTTTAAAGGCAATTCGCTGAACGGTTTAGCCGCTAGCGTTGTTCACAGACGGACGTACAGATAGTCAGACAGAGCGACCGACACACAGACAGACCGACTGACACACGCAGACAGACCGACTGACACACACAGACAGATCGACTGACACACACAGACAGATCGACTGACACACACAGACAGACCGACTGACACACACACACAGACCGACTGACACACACACACAGACCGACTGACACACACACAGACAGACCGACTGACACACACACACACAGACAGACCGACTGACACACACACACACACAGACAGACCGACTGACACACACACACACACAGACAGACCGACTGACACACACACGCACACACACAGACCGACTGACACACACACACACAGACCGACTGACACACAGGGAGACCGACGTTTTGTCCTCATTCGAATTTTCAGTTTCAAGAACCCTCAAAACATGAATTATGGCTACACCACGTGATAGAAGAGTTAGTTTCTAAAATTTAACAATTGGATTTATCAACTTTCTCGTTACCAGGGCCCTGTAATAAGAGTTATTCTGCCAAAAAATCGCCATTTTTTCGCGCAGGATTACATAACGTTCTCTCTACTCCGTAGCGACAATGTAAAAACGGTCTGGGAGGCCGTGCGTATGAATCCTAGGGTTAATGACCGTTTCTTGTTCTGGGCCACTGTGAGGCCGTGCCGGTGGCGCCGGGAGGCCGCGTGGACCGGAGCAGAGGAGCGGGGCGAGCGAAGGTCCGCGCGGAGCGGAGCGGGCGGGACGGTCCGTATTAAGGGCAGCTTAGCTAATGCGATTTGCAAATGAGAACGTACGATTTTAGGATCGGCCCCCGCGGCCAGCCCGGCTCTGCGTACGGGAACTGCACGCTCTTACGGCCCTGAGGTGGTGGCGGTGGCGTCGTCGGCGGCAGAGGCGGAGGCGGTGGCGGTGGCGGTGGCGGTGGCGGTAGCGGAGGTTGTGGCGGAGCGGTGGCGGTGGCGGTGGCGGTGGCGGAGGCGGAGGCGGAGGCGGGAGGCGGAGGCGGAGGCGGAGGCGGTGGCGGTGGCGGTGGCGGTGGCGGTGGCGGAGGCGGTGGCAGAGGTGGAGGCGGTGGCGGTTGCGGTGGCGCTGGTGGTGGCGGAGGCGGTGGCGGAGGCGGTGGCGGTGGCGGAGGCGGAGGCGGTGGCGGTGGCGGAGGCGGAGGCGGAGGCGGAGGCGGAGGCGGTGGCGGAGGCGGAGGCGGTGGCGGAGGCGGTGGCGGAGGTGGTGGCGGGGCCGGGTGGCGGTGGCGGTGGCGGAGGCGGAGGCGGAGGCGGAGGCGGAGGCGGAGGCGGAGGCGGAGGCGGTGACGGAGGCGGTGGCGGAGACGGTGGTGGTGGCGATGGCGGTGGCGGAGGCGGAGAGGCGGAGGCGACGGCAGTTGTGGCGGGGCGAGTTGAGCCACACCTTACCTCGCATTTGGTGGGGGCGGAGGATAGGAAGATAAGAAACGTAGGTGTTTTTTCTGGAAGATCACAGGAAGATCGAAAAAAATGCAAAATAAATGAAATAGTTTCAGAATTTCTCAAACCTCTTGTTAAGAGAATATTTTTTATTATGACTGTGTGACTGCATACACAACTCACATCCATGCGCCAAAGACGAAAGAAGATTCATGAGTGCTAATTCAGAACAGCTTATTTTTCGTTCTCTAGAACAACATTTTGCAAACACACGACAGCTACATTTTTGCTGCTTTTAACAACTAGTTCGTTGTATTAAACAAACCCAAACATAAATATTAAATTATTTTATATCACCACCGTCGATTTATCCCCAAATCTCTTGCATTAAACTTAATTTTGGGTTTTAATTTCCGTATTCGTCTATCACACCTCTCTCCTATATTATTTTCTAGGACGTTTCGTTCCCTACCCCATTTTCATTGGGGATTTCCTTTCGTAATGTTCATCTACAACTTCATTTTCTCAGATTTTCATATTGCATCCATCAGATACTTTCCAGTTCCCACACAGTTTCACAACTGCAAGATGAGCCGCCCGATGAAGAGCTCTTGTTCTGTTTTGCCTTGCACATGCTTACGCTCGCTCGCACGCTCCCATCCGCTCACTTTTCCTCTTAAAATGTTCCTCCTACTTCCATGTCGTTCTTACCTTCCCGTTCACATTTTAATTTCTATTTTCAGTTCTCATTTTGCTGGTTCACCCACTCGTCCGTATTTTCGAATGATTCACGCTCGACCACGTTCTTCTCCCCAACCTCCTTGAGTTTACTCCTTCATTTAATCAGTTCCACGAATCCTCCTGTTCCATAGGTAGTGTTCTTAACACATTTTCGAACGCTATCCTTGCATCGAGGCTGCTTTACTTCCAGTTCCTCAAAGATTCCACTAATTCAATTTTACTCTCAATGATTTAGTCGGTTACACTTCATTTCTCTGTCTTTTTCTTCTCCTTCTTTTGTTTCCCGCTTTCGTGCTGACTTACAGTCCTCATTTCTGTTATCTAAGCGTGTTTATTTTCCACTTCTCAGCACATTCTTCCCCTGTCGTAATTATTTCTTCTATGTTCTCTACATCCTTGTATCTTTCTATACCCGTGTCACGACTTCCTTAATTCTCCACAATCCGGAAATTCTCCACAATCCTCGTGTAAAAAAATCTATTTTCAAGAATAAATAGGCAATACATTTTGGGCTCTTATCCATGATGTCCTTCGTCAAGGAATAATACTTCCTGCCGCAACAACATGGAAACGATAATTTGAATAACTATATTTCCCAATGAATTCTAGAAGACGTGCTCAGATAATGAAGTTACATTTATGTCCAGAAGCAAAAAAAGGGGCCATCTCAGCATTTGCTCAATGGAAACTGGACGAAAAAACTGATCGAGATGGGGGTCATTGACCCGGAGGCTTTAGTACAGTACTTGTTACAGGTTGTTTATACACATTTATACAGTCCAAAAGGTAAATAATGCATTATGTATCATTGTTAAAATTAATGTTACTTTTCTTGTGATGCTCAGTATTGTCTCTAATTTTATAGAAACAGTTATGTAGCAGAAACGATTTCACTTTGGATTTAAACTTTTCTATTGAATTTAGTCGTTTAATGTCATCTGGCAAAGTGTTGTAAAATAATGTACATGTATTGTATGTGAATTTTTTGTAATGAGCTGTTGATACTGTCACCTGTTGAATATGATTTCTACGTCGAGTGTTATAGTTATAGACTTGGGCATTTTCTGAAAATATATTCCCGCCCTTAAGCAAGTCATTTTTGACAAAAACCACTGATTTGTAAATCAACAGACAAGGTAATGGTAAAATTCCTAGATTAATGAAGAGAGGCTTACAAGAATCACGTGGGTGGGATTTGGTTATTATTCGTACAATTCGTCTTTGTAATCTAAAAGTCTGGGAGCTATAAGATGTATTTCCCCAAATATAAATAAATATAATAAACTTTTCTCTCTGTTCTTGCACGCCCCCTACCCAAGGTCTTTTCGCAACGCCACAACTCCCGCGCACTCGCTCCGTGGCGCCAGACGCACAGCTCCCGCTCTGATATATAAAGCGCGTTCCCGCCCCGCCCCGCCCCGCCCCGCCCCGCCCCGCCCCGCCCCGCCCCGCTCCACCTCGCTCCGCCCCGCCCCGCCCCGCTCCCCTCGCTCCGCCTCGCCCCCGCCCCGCCCCGCCCCGGCCCGCCCCCCCCGCCCTGCCCCGCTCCCCTCCGCTCCGCCCCGCCCCGCCCCGCCCCGCCCCCCGCCCCGCTCCACTCCGCCCCCGCTCCGTCCCGCTCCGCCCAGCCCCGCCCCAGCCCGCCCCACCCGCCCCACCCTTCCCTGCCCCACCCTTCCCGGCTCAACCTCTTCCTCCTCTCCGCTCCCCGCTCCGCCTCACGCCTCCCCCCGCCCGCCTCCCTTGCCCCTTCACCGCCCCCGCCACGCCCCGTCCCGCCCCGCCCGCGCGTTTGTTTTGCTTTATTGCGCGTAGTCGGGAAGCATTAACGCTCGCCGGCAATTTAGGGCGCCGGCGCCGCCGCCGCGCCGCAAGAGTTTAAAGAGACGTGAGCGGCCGCGGGGTGTCTTGGTCGTGGGGTTCGTGCGTTGGTCAGCGCCTTTGGGGCGCAGTGAGAGGCGTCAGGGTTATTTCAGGTGCTTCATTTCAGAGCGAATTTTCTTTTCCGTAGCTACAACACCGTTGGTCGAAACGATAAGCTTTATTATCGCACAGACTGAGGTGATTTAGGTCTACAGCTGTTGTCAGTGTACCACCTCTGTCTCGGAGTTTAGCGTTTGCGTTCAGACAGTGGCAAATTGTCTACACCAGCTTTTAAAAAAAATAAGTATATTAATTTTTTCCCGAAACGTTATTGTTTGTTGTTGCATACGATACGCAGTTCGATATACACTGCATAACTTACCTAGATCGCGAGTATCGGGGCTATGAGGGAAACGTTTAAATTTGAATGGTGCAACATGGTCTTTTATCGAGGGAATTATGGAAGGGATTTATGGGAGGAAAATGCGAAAAGAACAACAGAATAATGTTAATTAGTAAATAAGGCAATATGGATCATTAAAATTACGTTAAAAATTAAATCATGTATGCACCATAGGCGCTAACTGGGTTTAGTGATCTCGGGCGACAAAATGCCCCTGGGGGCAAAGGCCCACCGTCTTTTTGTCGCTGCTCGATCCTTAGAACACTTATAACGCCCTTGGTGCATAAATAACTATTATTTTTTCTTGTTCGATAAAACAATATCTTTAGGGGGGTTGAAGTAAATCCAATGATATACAGACGTCAAGAGAAAAAACATACAAAACTAACCTCAGACCATTTGAACATTCTAAAATAACATATAAGTTTGGAAATTATTAGAACAATAATTGTTAGCAGAACAAAAATTTGTACAATTTATCAAAAAAATAGTTTTTTAAGAACAAAAAGAAGAGATAATTATGAAAGTAATCAACTAATATATTTTTATTTTCTTATAATCCGTTATTATGTAATTTAGAAAGAGTATATCGAATTATTTTGTTGGTATATGGAATTAGACAGTTCAAATTTTGTTGAATGATAATAAGTATGAGAGAAGTTAAGTCAGTTTCACAAGACAGGTATGTTAGTAAAAGTTTCACAAGACGAACTAAAATTATTATTAAGAATTTTGAGAACTAGTTGACAAGCAAGTCAAAGGAGTAAAGTTATAAAACTTTAAGTTAGGTGGAGAAAAAGGACGAGTGGAGAAAGGAGGTATTGATGAGCCAGGGAGTATTTTGAAAGAAAAGCTTAATTGTAAGATAACTTTTATTTTAAATTATTAACTTGTTTGGAAGTTAAATAATTTACATTGTTTGAGCTGAGAATAACGTTGGAATACTTTTTCTTGAAAAATATACAACCTCGATACTTAGTTGTATGATTGCCATGACGATTTACACCCTGAGGAGTTGAGATTTTTTTATGTGGATTAATGGTGACTTTCTAGATATCGAACTCAGCGAGACACTATAGTACAATTTGCCTGAGAATGATTGAATAATTGAAAATTTTGTATTGTATAGGCTGATTAGATTCAATAAAAATTTAATTTTGATTATACTGTTAAATAAAATATCTAAGCTTTTAATATTTCTATTTTTGTCAGTATAAGAAAGTTCTATTTTATTTCTATTATATCAGTATATTTTTATTGGTTCACACTTTTTATTGAATAATGTAAAAAACGAAAGAATTGTAAAATATTTAGATAGTTCAGCCTTAATTTCATCACTGGAATATAAGCAATGGTAACAAGTACTTTTGTCGTTAAATTACGATAACTAAAAGGTGTTACATATCTGTGACAATTATTATGTTTCAATATTAACAAACACACAAAAAAATTAACTAGACGAATTTCCACAGCATGGTCAACATTTTGGGGATTAAGTTTTTTTTCTTTTGAACAAATCCCCCAGCTTACAAACAATAAGAGAAATAATGAACACTTGTGTACTTCCGCTACTCACATACGGGGGGCGTTCAAACAGTTCCCGGAATGGTGGTGCTGCATGTTAACAGTATAGCGTATAGCAATGGTAATCTAATCACCTTCGAAGCAGGAGCCTTGCGCACCCATTCAATTGCTCTATCGTTCCTTCCATTGTTATAATCAGCTGTAGAAGGCTCCTTTCGACACTTGTCGAAGCTGGTCCGTCGCATTCGATTTCCTGTTCTCCATGGTTCCAAATGTCTCCCTTTGAGGTCCATTTTCAGAGTAGGGAACAACCAAGAGTCTCTGGGAGCGGGATCCGCTGAGTAAGTTGGTTGAGGAAAGGCTGTAAAGCAATGGTATTTGCATTTACTATAATGCAGGAAAGACGGAAATCCATCTTTCATCCATCCGACCGGCCAGCCAGTTCGTTTGTTCGGCCATTCAACCCTCCAATCATCTATCTGTCCGTCTGTTCTTTCATTCGTTCATTCCTTCATCCAATCATTCGTCCGGTCATTCATCCATTCCTCCATCCATCCATCCATCCATATATCCATCCATCCATCCACCCTCCCACCGTCTTCTGCGAGAGCTTGGTCCTGAAGGGTTTGGGAAGTTACTGTTCAAAAACAACTTCCTTCTGACTTTCTTCTGAACAGTTCTGGTTTTACAACCCAAAATTCGAGAACGTATTGTTGGTGTGAATTTTGCCTCCCTATACTACAAAGAATAAGGATAAAAAGTTGTGACCATCCGTTTTGCCGAGGTCTCGGAAAACGGAGCACATCAATATTCAAGAATAAGATAAGCTGTTTGAACGCGCGCCAACGCGCATGAATATAATCCGAAAATGGAAACTACGAACTATATCCGTAAGAGAGCGTCTCGGTAGAGTATGCGACACCGGTAGTCGGGAGAAAGAAAGCTTTCTTTTCTGAAGTAACAGCTGGAGAGTGAGGACCTACCGATCACGAGAAGGCGGCACCTCGTACTGCTACGGACTTCAGGACTGCATCTACGATAAAAACTCTTCAAGACATTCGAGGAGGTAATTATCATATTACAATGCATTAAAACAATTCATCAGGAAAAGGATGAAAGTATAAGTGACGCATTTAAAATCTTTGTAAGAGAGAGGAGTGTGAATAGCATGAAACTAACGAGGCCATTCATTTCTTTTCTTTGCAGTTTTTTTATTTTTATATTTATTCTTCTTATACAATAGACTCAGTTGTCGTATTGTAGATTCTTTTAAATATGGAATTAAAAGCTAGTTACATTCTATAAAAGAATACGAAAAGAGTATCAACGGAAAACGAGACGGAGGCCACATCGTGAGTTGAACAACGGTACTGGAAAGGGGCGACCGTGCGGTTCTGCAGAGGGGCGGCTTTGCTCCCGACCGAGCTGCAAGGACAAGGACATCGAGCGATTGGAAGAGTCGACGCCGCAGATTTCTCTACGCCGTGAGAAGACACAGTAAGGTCGTGCCAACTTGAACAATTTGTAGATATTAGAAGGAATAATTTGTTTCGGAAAGAAAGTATTAGTACAGGTTCTTTATACCGATATTCTGTGAAAAATAGAATCAATCTTTTCTTTCAAGAAAAACTTAGCTAATTGTAAAGTTGCAACTAGGAAATTTACGACTGGAATGATTAGGCAAAGTTTTAAGTATTCTTTGAAATTGATTTAAATGAGAGAAAGGAAACAGTGTAGTTAATTATTAAGAGTGTAAGTTGTTTTCTTTTTTTTTCAGCAAGACAAAATTCTTGTATATGTAAAGTGTTTTATGTTCATTTACTGTAACAGCAATTTAATTAGAATATACTTAAGTAAGTGGAAAGTGATTCGACTTGAGTTTCTGTGTAAGTGCATTCAATCCACAACGGCCCACATGACCCTGATCCCCGCTATTCTAATTGTATTTTTTTATTTTGCGCCCACCTTGAAAACCCATTCTGAGCTAGCCGGCAGAGGGGTGGGTCGCAACTGGCGCCCATAAGCGGGGCTCGATTATTGGATGCATTTACCAAAACTCGATTTGAGAAAAACTGAGACCAAAATTTGGTGGAACCAAAATTTCTAGTACAATTGAATCACAATTCACTAAGATTGGTGAACAGGTTACAGAGAGAAAAAAAAAGGTGTTGTGTAAAAGTGTGTTTTTTCTGGAGTGTTTTTCAAAAAGGGTATTATATGAAAGTGTTATCTGTTCGAGATAGTGTTTGGTATTTGTGTGGGTAATAATTTGTAAAAAGTGTATTGTGTCTGGGAAAGAGGATTGATTGATTCTAGGCAGTTAATACAGTCAAAATGGCAGATAAATATAACGCGGCTAGGAATTTAACTACCGTTGAAGGATCGTCTGGGGATTCAGATAGCGATAGGGAAGTGGGAGGACAAGCTCCAAGTACCATGATCGCGAAAGAAACGGTAGAAGTAGAACAAGGAACGTCAGGAGAAACTAGCATGACCTCGCCGACGGAATCACAGCAAACGCCAACACGAGATCCGGATGAGGAACAACGAAACCTCGACAGGGCAAATTTAATGATGCAACGATTAATAGGACAATTCATGCAGCAATTAGATACGAGGTTAGGAATGCAGAATGAAAAGACAGAGGAAAATATAAAGAAATTAGGGACTAACTTAGAAACAAAATTAAAAGAAAATAACTCGGCAATAAATGCTTTAGAAACTAAATTAGAGGAGAACAAGAATGCCTTAGAAACAAAATTAGAAGAAAATAATAGGAAGTTAGAAGAGAATTTAAAAATACAATTCACTGAATTAGCAGAACAGTGGAAGGTCGAATTTAAGAATGAGATTCAACAAGAATTAGGGCAGGAACACGAGAAGTTAGAAAAAAATTCACGGAACTGGGTCATGAATTAGAAGAGAAGATTGATCAAGTTACGAAAGGATTTGAAAATAGGATCGAAATGCAATCAGATCTTATAACCACCGTGTCCGACAGGCAGACTGAGATAGAACAAGGTGTAGAGAAGTTTCAAAAATTAGTTACTGAACAAGTTAAGGTTCAAGCTAGTAAATTAGATAGTGGAATAAAAGCTCTTTCGGAACAAGATGTGGTTCTACAACACCAAATTACAGCATGTACGAATGACGTTGTAGAATTGAAAAATCAAATTGAAAATTTACCATCGAGTGGAGGAAGCGTTCCGCACACGTATTTTTCATTACCGTGTACTCCTAAATTTAGTGCAGCGGGAGATGAAAATCCATGCGTATTTATGAGGCAGGTGGATAATTTCTTTTCTTTAAATTATGTTCCGGACAATAAGAAAACTCACATAGTCTATCAGATGATGCAGGGTAATGCACGAATATGGGCAGATAGTTTAGGAGAATTACCAAAAACTATGACAGAATTTAAAGAAAAATTTTACTCAAGATACTGGAACAATGAAACTCAAATTAATTTCAAAGTTAATGTAATGTATGGTACGTGGAAGAAAGGTACGATGTCCATGCAAGAATATGCAGAGGAGAAGTTAGCTTGTTTCAAATTATGTACTCCGACGATCCCGGATGACGAAATTGTCTGTTTGTTAACACGTCATTTTCCGTCAGCTACACAAAATTTGCTTAAGAATCTCTTGCCAATGTCCACGGAAAAGTTAATAACGCAGCTGGGATTGTATGATGCGACTTTCGTGTACAATGAGAGGTTACAGAGAGCAAGGGCAAATGTTAGTGGGCCGGTAGAAAGCCAAGACAGCAGGCAGCAGCAACATTATGTAAGCAAATCAGAGAAAAGAGGAACTTACAAATCGAAACAGCACGTAGAAGAACAGACCTATGCTAGACAAGATAGGACGCCGTCTAAAGATAGGAATAGAAAAAATTCTATTGATAGAAGAGTTTTCCAAAACAGAAATACTGAACCCAGTACATCTCGCGGACATGAGTCGGAAAATTAGAAAGGTTTGTTTCGACACGCCATCCCGCCGCAAACCTAATAGAAGAATCTAGGGAAGAAGAGGTGGCGATATTATCGATCGAATTAATCTCATTTGATGACGAACCGTGGAACGAAGAAGAACAAAAGCAGATCGGATCCAGGCGACAGTGCCCGAAGCTTAAGGTTAAATGTGAGGGTGTTGATACGTCAGTACTAGTGGATACAGGTTGTGCGACCTCCGTCATAGCGGAAAGTTTGTTGAATGAATTGAAAAACCAGGGAGTGGAGGTACCTACATTGCCGCTCGTAAAGTCTTTTCTGATAGGTGCGAATCGGAAAAAATCAAAGCCAATAACAAGACAAGTTTATTTGGATATAGAGATAGGCAAGAATAAGTATCAAGTTGTGTGCCTAGTAGCGCCGGAACTTTTATATCCGCTCATACTGGGAATCGATTTCATGAAACAATACGGGGTTGTTATCAACTTAGAAAAAAATACCATGACGTTAAAACCGAATAATCAACAGGATCTCGAATTTGATTCGTTCACATGGAATTATTGGGAGGCGAATTGTTTGGAGGAAGAAGATGTGAAGCTGAAAATTCGTTCGCATGTGCAAGGAAATTCTAATCTTAATGAAAATCAGAAGAAACAATTAATTGAAGTATTACTTAGGAATCAGAAGGTGTTTTGCAAAACAAGAATCCAGTAAAAGATTTTCAATTCGAAATAGAACTAACAGATAAAACGCCATTCACGGGTTACCAATATGTCATTCCAGAAAAACATAAGGAGGAGGTGGATAAGCTCATTGCTACAATGGTTAAAGATGATATTATCATGAAGTCCAAAACCTCTTATCTAAGTCCGATAGTGCTGCAAGACGATTGAATCAAGTTACCCTACCGTACAGAGACAGACCGTTGCGTGTAGAGGATTTAACTAATCAATTATCCGGCATCAAGTGGTTGAGTTCAACCGACTTCACTGCATCTTACTGGCAAATAGCGATAGCACCTGAATGTAGACAATATACAGGATTTATTCACCGGGGAATTTCGTATGTTTTCAAAAGAATGCCATTTGGACTCAAGAACAGTGCATCTGCTCTTGTGCAATGTTTAGACAATATCATTGACAGAGAGATGTCTAGCGATGCTTTTATCTATATTGATGACGTGCTCGTGTATTCGAAGACATTTGAAGAACACATGAACAAGCTAGATATTTTGCTGAAACGTCTCATTGAAAATAATTTACAGTTGAAGTTGGAAAAAAGTAATGTTTGCACTAAACAAGTTAAATTCCTGGGGTATGATTTGACAGTCAACGGAGTCAAGATGAACTTGGAGAAAATGCAAGAAATAGATAAGATTGCACCGCCTAAAAACACGAAACAACTCAAAAGTTTATTAGGTTGCGTGAACTATTACTCAAGGTTTATTCCGAATTTCGCCATGCACACTGCAATATTTCTTCAGTTGTTGCGAAAGCACACTAGATGGAAGTGGACTGAGCATCATGAAAGAGCTTTCAACAATTTAAAAGCAATGTTTCATTAATCATGTATGATAGCATATCCCGATTTCACTAAGCCATTCATATTGCAGACCGACAGTAGCAATCTTGGAATGGGTGCCATACTATTCCAAGAAATTAATAACCAAGAGAAGATAATAGCAATAGTGAGTCGTGTTTTGAAAGAATGTGAGACTCGTTACACGGCCACAGAGAAGGAAGCGAATGCTATTGTATGGTCAATACACCGATTGAGAGAGTATCTTGTAGGAAGATCATTCATTATTAGAACGGATCATAAAGCCTTAGTTTTTCTAAGAAGATGTCATCCAAATAACGATCGACTACTGAGGTGGATAATATGGTTACAACAATTTTCTGTCAAGGTAGAATACTGCCCAGGCAGATGTAACTTGTTGCCCGATTTGCTTAGTAGGAATGTCAATGCCGAACACAATTCAATGCCTAACACTTTGTTCCCGGCTTCTCCAATTCAGTTAAATATAATGAGCATGCCAGGTTTAACTTGGGAAAACATCGCAAGATTTCAAGATGCCGATGCCATAATGGAAAAGATGAAAAGATTTTGCAGAGGAGAACTCGAACCTACGGATCCAGATGTACGACGGTGGACGGCTGACCCATTGAAATGGAAATTGGTAGATCAAGTTTTGCTCATAAGAGTGCAACAACAGCCATCGCTTTATCGAATCTGGATACCGCAAGTCTTAACAACCGGGATCATCTGGTTCGTGCATACCTCTTTAGCACATTTTGGGGCCGAAAAAGTAGACCAAGCAATTAAGGAAGTTTGTCATTGGAGAGGGAGAAAAAAACAAGTGGATAACGAGGTTGCCAAATGTGTACTGTGTCAGAAAACCAAGTACCCGAATCGACATTATTCGGGCGCAATGCATGCTATAATACCTTCAAAAGAAAATGAGCTAGTTGCCATAGACTTATATGGTCCTTTACCGAAGGCCAAATATGGATA